>CM056380.1:44540253-44555253 GCA_029718625.1 Synaphobranchus kaupii
GGAGGGAGGGAGAGAGAGAGAGAGAGAGAGAGAGTCATGCACACATGCACACACATACCTGCACACACATACGAGATTGCAACATACACACATACAAACACACACACACACGCACACACATACCTGCACACACATACGAGCATGCAACATACATACAAACTGACATGTGCACACGCACACAACACACACAGAAACACAGACACACACACACAAGACATAACATAATTTATTGTAATTCTTGTTATAGGCAGTTCTATTATTATTTTATTTACATAAACATACTGTATATAGTTTTATTATGTAACCCCTGCTTTGGCAACACAAGTGCCTGTATTTGTCATGCCAATAAAGCACTTTGAAATTGAAATTGAATTGAGAGAGAGAGAGAGAGAGATGAAGGCATGGGCCAGTTCAGTACCTTCACTATGACTTTCAAGTTTATATTTCCACTAACTGGAGGCAGAGAGGGAGAGAGAGAGAGAGGAAAGGCTGCAATGAAGTGCATTTGTGTGCATCTGTGTGCATTTGTGTGTGCAGCAGAAAATAACAACAGTGCTATGATGGAGAGTTTTAATTATTTCATTAGTTAAGGGCATAATATTTTCAGTATTATCTTAAAGCTGTCACATACCGTTAGCTCAAAGACTTTTGCGAAAAATCTTTGGGAAAAAAAGAAAACAAGAAAAAGATCTATAAATAATCTTCAGCACATAATGCATTATGCAAACTCTAAATTCCTGGAAGGGGGGGGGGGGTGGGGGGGGGGGGGTCAGTAGGCCACAGGAAACAGGAAGTACACGGGGGACGAGGAAGGAAGTGATCCCTCAGCCTCCTACACCTTCCTATACCTCTGCATCAGCCCCACGCACGAGCCAGTGTCCTCGGCACGAAGCACCAGCTCTCCTAGTTGGCAGGAATACCCAGGTCACCGTCTCTTCCACCCAGACCCTCTCCAGTGCACCAGAGTTCACGTGGTTTATTCAGGAAAAGCTGAGCTGTCATACGAGCAGGCCCGAGCAGCAGGCTGGTGCAGGGGCTTTTTTTCTCTCTTCAGGAGACATCTGTTTAACCTCATCTTGCTTTCTGTCCTGTTAAGCGCTCCGACTATGTGAAAGGCATCCCCCTCCCCACCTCTTTGAGATTACACGGACATCTGCGCCGCTGTTAGCCAGTACCTTGGCTGAAATCGGACGGGATGCCAGGCCCGGGCTTGTTAGCAGCCTGTGGTGTGGGGACTCCTGTGTGCCAGACCTGCTCCAGGGTAAGTGCAGGCCACTCCGCGTGTTAAGAACGTTGAACATTGACAGGGATGTCATGGACACCGGCGTTGGTGCAAATTTGCAAAGCCTGCTGGGAGGACAAGCCAGAAATAACACAGGGGTGACTCCAAGGTGTGATCTGAAAGTTCAAGCATGTACAACAACAAAAAAAATGTTTAAAAAATGACTGCAAGAACCAGTGAGAACAAAGTTGTCAGTTGACATGACCTCACTGCCTTCTTTCAATCGAGTTTCATAGTGTTGCTATATTAGGAGTTGCAAACTCTCAGGATGTGAGCTGTCGAAATGCAGCTGCGGTGTTTCTAGAGAGAACGTTCTCTGAATCCTTGAGGGCCCAGCCAATCACAGTGGTGGAGAGAGAAGTCGCTGTGAAAGCGCGCAGAGAGAAACGGAGCGGTGGATGAGAGCGTGCGGGATGGCCGCTGGAAAGTGTGCACTGAAAGGTCTTCCACGTCCCGGGACGGGAGGACGGGACGTGATTTACGGCACTGGGGAGACCGGCACGGCCAGTTCTCCCATCCCGGCAGGAACAGCTCAATATCAGCCCTCAATCTGCTGCACACAGGGACGTATAAATCACCCCCTAAGCAGCCGGCAGCTGACCACAGTGGAATTCCTCTCCCCCCCCCTCCCTCCTCCTACCCCCCCATGCTGAGTAGGCATTCTTCCCCATTCCCCAAACCCCCCCACCCCCTACCCACACCCCCAGCTGGGGCACACATCTCCGGCCTGAGTAACTGCCCCCCTCAGTTCTGACCTCAGGCTAATACTCTTTATATGTGTCATCATCCCTGCAGGGGGGGGGGGGGGGGGGACCCCACTCCTCCTTTCCCCTCCCTTCTTTTCCTGAGTCACTTTGAAAATGCACCGTGACATTTTGCAGGCAACCTGAGATATGAATCGGAGAACAGGGGGCTACCTGATCAGAAGGGCTACAAATCCTGAAGCACGTGGAGATGTCATCTCTGGTCCTGGGGGGCCGCAGTGCCTACAGGGCTAAAGTACCCAGTCCTGGTCCTGGGGGGCCGCAGTGCCTGCAAGGCTAAAGTACCCAGCCCTGGTCCTGGGGGGGCACAGTGTCTACAGGGCTAAAGTACCCAGCCCTGGTCCTGGGGGGCCGCAGTGCCTGCAAGGCTAAAGTACCCAGCCCTGGTCCTGGGGGGCTGCAGTGCCTGCAAGGCTAAAGTACCCAGCCCTGGTCCTGGGGGGCCACAGTGTCTACAGGGCTAAAGTACCCAGCCCTGATCCTGGGGGGCCACAGTGTCTACAGGGCTAAAGTACCCAGCCCTGGTCCTGGGGGGCCACAGTGTCTACAGGGCTAAAGTACCCAGCCCTGGTCCTGGGGGGCCACAGTGCCTGCAGGGCTAAAGTACCCAGCCCTGCTCCTGGGCAATGAGGGGCATCCTTTGGCTCTTGGTCGTTGCCAGGCGTGGCCAATCCTGGTCCTGGAGGGCAAAGGCATCTGCTGGTTTGTTGCTTTGCACTTAATTGATCAATTAAAGCAGTTGATTACACAGTTAAGGCCTGGTATCTTGGGTCACCCTGTGCCTCTCCATGACCAGGGCTGCCCAGCTCTTCTATATGCAAACACCTAGTTACCTGTGTGAACAACTTGGAAGTGGGCCACCGTAAGAGTAATTTTATGTCTCCTTACAGATATTTCCTGGTTTTGAATGGTTGTCAACTGCTCTTTCTAGTATTTTTAATCTAACAATGTAATGTCACCTATTTATAGTTTACTTGCACCGTAGTGCTGAGACTGATACTAGCTGGCCAGCTAATTATGAGTTTGGCTATTCTTAGCCTCTCTGTGTAAAACAAGCAACCTTGTGGTGTTGGCTAGCTTGCGCATGTCTTTATTTATCTTTCTATTCTCTTTTGCTGGCTTATTTTCTTTTTATGTCTTACTGCATATCAAGGCAACTTAACTGAGTCAGTGTTATATTAGTAATAAAAGTGCGCAAAGCCACTTTAAAGCTCTTGTATTTTGCATAATTGCTGTGAGCCTTACTCGTTATAGAGGAGTCTTTTGAATCTGAAATCAGTTGTATGTTGGTGTAATCATGATGTATATACACGTAATTGCAGTGTATACATTCTGGGTTCAGACTTAGGTTGTTCCAAATGAACGTCATGCGTGCCCACCAGCGATGCTTCCTGATACACTATACTTTCATAACTGTTAACACTCCCAGTATTTTACAAATATCAATCTCAATGGTTTTATAAAAATTTAGCACTGTGCTTGTTTAATATTCATTGTTCTACAAACTATTCTAAAATTGTACTTAAACCAAACAAGATAAATATTTTATGTAAGGGTATAATTTTATACAAATAAGATAAATATTTTAGTCCGTGCTTTAAGAGCTCCACTTTTGCTTTAGATATAAACTGAAGGATTGTGCAGTCAATAGTCTAGTCTATCTCTATCTCTATCTCTCTCTCCCTCTCTCTCTCTGCAAACAGCAGGTCATCATTCTGGGGATCAAAGCATCATACTCCTCCTAATCTGAGGGGAGATAACGTGATTTTTAATGAAGTTGCACTTTTAACAAAGTCTAATTATCTAGTCTCAGGGCCAGGAGATCAAATGTGCAACTTTTATGGAGAGCTATCTCAACACTAATGCTAGATAGCATCCTTGAGCACCGAGAATTCATGATTAGAAAAGCTGAAAAATGTGTCAATACACATCGGCTAGAATGCTTGATTGTCGACACATAAAATAGTTAAACTTATGATACTTTCAACACCTGATGTGTTGCCAATTTGACTAGTTGTTGTAGTCTGTCTTGGCAGAGTGCAAGTATCTTTCTTTTATAGTCTGTAATGCATGTTATAGAATGCAACATGTAATGGTGCATAGGCTGACCACATTACTAGTTTGGAGGATTATTCCAAATCCTAAACAGAAATGAAAACATTCCTCTTCTCTCTTTCTCTGTCTGGGACAGCCATGTCTACTAGCTCATGGCTATTGTATGGACCTGAGAGCCTGTTAAGCTTTGCTCATAAACATAATAGAGCAATATAACTAATTACATAAATTACTCTTGGAAACACATTGGCATTTTTTGCTTTTGGCTGGCATTCTGCACCCTGCATTGAGTGAATCTGGGGAGAAAGTGTTAGAAACCCTTTTAAAACCAGACAAAATCAGCATATATCACTGATTAACCCCCTCTAAATGCAGCAATACCCCTCTTATCCCTTTCAAAACCAGAGACTGATACTACCTGGGTTGCTGTGTGAACCTTCCACAGAGGCTGTTTTTAAGAACAAAATTAAATTATAACAAACTGGCATCCACACTTTAACTTCACCACACATGATAAAATTAAACTCCACTTCATTCTATACATGTGGTAATATAAGAGACTTAGAGAAATCATTAGTCAGCTATTTAATTGTTTTATGTACTCATAAAAGGGCAGAAATGACAGGACTTTACCGCAGACTAGCTTTATTATTAACAGTTTATATATAGCGTGGGGAATGCTGAGATTACTTGGCATTATGGAGAATTAAGCGGCTGTATGGAAGTGCTGTCAGAGACCGTTAAGCTGCAGCTAAAAGGAATATGTGCTAAGGGAGACAGAAAACTTTCCCTGCTCTGTGATAGGCCAAGCCCTCCAGCACTGTGATATATAATTGTACCATCTCTGTCCACCTGATACAATTGCCAGTGTCAAAGTTTGCGTACTGCCGATGAGGTCGGGGACAGACACCTTTTAAACTTAAAATAAGGCCTCTGAATCACAGCAGCAGTACACCAGGCATGAAAGGGATTACAGAGAGCCAGAGAGAGAAATATGCTAAAGAGGAGAATGATGTTATTCTGAGTCATTTAACTTTTTCAGTTTTTCACCCCCTATCCAACACCAAGACTTTTCTCTTGAGCACTTTGAAACGGGAGAATGGAAACCTACAGTGGGAAGGTGTAAACATCTGAGTTTGTCTGCACTAGCTGGCCGTCATCAAGACCACCAGCACTTCTGAGCCGCCCGTGAATTGGCAGCACATAATATGCAAATCCTGGAACTGATCAAGAACTCTTGTCTCATTATTGGCTGCTGAAATTAACCCTGTTGATGTTTTCTCTGGGTCCGGAAAAGAGAGAGAAAGAGAGAGAGAGAGAGAGAGAGAGAGGGAAGGAAATGTGAAAGAGGGAGAGAGAGACACAGCGCGCAGCAGGAGAGCTCGGAGAGGGTTAAGCTCCCTCCTGCTCCAGCTGGTCCCTCCCGATGGTTTGGCAGGAGCTCACAGCACAGCTGCAGTTCAGAGGAGGAGGCAGCGCTCCTCTGGGGACATGAGGACGGAAACACATTTACACCCAGTCTTTATACGAGCGGCTGCCAGCGTTGTGGGGTCCGATCCAGTCCGAGAGTGAGACCGCCGCGCGGAGCCGGCTTCTAAACGGAGCCGCGGCTTCCCCTGGTGGCCTGGCGGCTTCCCCTGGTGGCCTGGCGGCTCCAGTGTCCGTCCTCCTTACGCCAGGGGGCAGTGAGCTCAGTCCCTAGCCTGGTTATACCAAAGGGCCTAAAAATACACTGCCTGGCCAAAAAAAAAGTCGCACACGCTAATATTTCGTTGGACCGCCTATAGCCTTCATTATGGCGCGCATTCGTCGTGGTATTGTTTCGAGAACCTTATGCAACATCACAACATTTATTTGTTGCATTCATTTTTGGCCGAGATCTTGTATTGATGACGGGAGAGTCGAACCACTCCGTAACGTCTTCTCCAGCACACCCCAAAGACTTTCAATGGGGTTAAGGTCAGGACTCTGGTGGCCAATTCATATGTGAAAATGATTCCTCATGCTCCCTGAACCGCTCTTTCACAATTTGAGCCTGATGAATCTTGGCATTGTCATATGGTATATGCCCATTGATGGGATAACCTGGTCATTCAGTACATTCAGGTACTCGGCTGACTTCATTTTATTGCTGCATAACGTCGCTGAGCCTAGACCTGACCAATTGAAGCAACCCCAGATCTTAACACTACCTCCAGAGGTTTGTACAGTGGGCACTATGCATGACGGGTGCAACGGCGGCTTTTTTTTTTGGGCCAGGCAGTGTAGTACCCAATATGGTAATATGCTCTTTGGCGGAAATCTGAAATAATCTTCAGAATATGCTCTTGAGCCATTTCTTTTGGGGGGCATTGCTTCCAAAATCTTTCTTGATGCAGTCTTCTCCGTTCATTATTCACAAACGTTTCTGCATTTTTATGTTTAATCAAGATAAATCAGGGCCTTGTATTGATTAAGCTTCTTAGAATGGGAGTTCTGATCCTGGGTTATGCTTCCCGTGTCCATATCCCTAACCTTCTCCATTATGAACTAAAAGGCGTAAATGTTTTCCAAATTTGAGCCCAGGTGCACTTCATTAAGATTGACATGGGGCGCCAAGCCCAAAAGTAGACTTTATTAGATTTGACCATTTTCCCTGTTTCTTGAGAGTAAATGAAAAGTGGAAGAGGCGGCGCCCTCAGAAATACAAAAATAATGGCTCAGACAGACAGCAAACTGGCTTTACATCTTTATTATCAGAAATATTTTACAAAACCAGCTATGAGAATCATGTTAATGCATTTTGGCTGGGTTATTCTCCCTCGGGGCGTGACGGGCAGTGCTTTCACTGGTCCCTTTTATCAAGGATAAATTAATAGATTCACAGCTGTTTACAATCTGCAAATGCTTGGAGGAGATATTTAGCAGTCATAATTTCTGCATTATCAGTCATCGAGATTTTTTTTTCACATTATGATTGAAATGCTCTGGCTGAACATATTCTCTTTGACAGGAAATGGCCACACCCACTGATCAGAGGGAGCCAATAGCATCTCGAACAATAGCATCTGTGATACACAGTCAATGTTGTTGACAGGTGGAAGGGAAAGTTATTTGTCAAATCCAATTACATTTTTGGTTCATGATAACTATATGGAATCTAGATAATTCATTCATTTAAAAAAAAAAAAAAAAAACACTACACCGGGCATCCCGCAAAAATATTATTTTTATTAAATAAAGGACATCCTGGGTAATGTGGGACAGTTGGCGACTCTTAGAGTGGAGGAGCTTCTCTGGGGGCAAGGGTCAACTGTCTTAAACAGGCTGGCGGAAGGGAGTTTGCCTTCTCCATCTTGGCTTTCCTTTCTCTGTTGTGACACATTTGCGAGCGGGAGGGCACACACCCGACAGTCAATGAGGTGCAAGTCAATGCAGAGCGAACATTAATAATAAAACAGCGATAGCGCACTCCCTTTGCTCTTCATTAATTAAGGATCAGACGGTGTGCGACCTTCTTCTCTGCTCTCTTGTGACCGAATGTGGTCCTGGCAGCAGGGTGAGTGTGATGTATTGGTTTCACTCAGAGTCATCCGTGCCATATTCGCGGCCCAACAACACACGACTACCCCGTGCGCTGATCACGCGCTCAGTAACCCGCGCGCGCCAGTAGGTGTCGCTGGCGCTACAGTGGCACGGTCCAGGAGCGGAGCTCAACGCTGCAGTGTAAGCAGGAGCAGTCTGTTTACTGTACCGCTAAACTGTCCTGACATTCATCTGGTCCAGAGGTTTCTCTTGACTCTGACCAAACGCCTGCCCACAAAGGGAACATTGTCAACACCACAGAGTCTGCAAAGTGTTCACCATAATCCCCAGCAATCACGCAGAGCACAGGAAACAAACTCAATTGTGCTCTCTCTTACAAGTTTAGTCCTTCTACTTTTTATTTCACTGTAATGAATACCAGTGTGGTGTATCTTTGGCAATGTAAATGATACGAACCAAATCTACGACCAAAAATGGCATTTGTTAATATACAAATTTGTATCATATTGGAGGAAAGGTGGAAGAATTACATGCATTTATAGGTGCACAGTTGATATCTGATGTGTACACAGTATGTTGTTGTGACAGGCCAACTGCAGATGCTGTATAAAGTGATATGGACTGAAACCCTGTGTTACATCATGAATATCAGCCCGGTTACGAGGTGGAATGCCAGCAACCTCTTAGTCCTGCCGACACAGGTTCAAGCTCCATGTGGGATGCTTGTATTTGTGGAAGGTGCAATGTTATCAGCATATTGTATGAGCAACTTGCTTAGACATCATAAATATCAGTAATGCTAGGAAGGCCAGTTAGACCAATCAGCATCCAGGACTGGAACTGTCCATTTGATAATGTGATCAAAACACAGAGAATATTCTATATATCAAACCATACTTTAAATATGGTTTGATATGACCAGTGAATATTGTATGACACAAGTCCAGTGAATATTGTATAATATAAGCACAGTGAACTCTATGACATACAGTGAATAGTGTTTGATGTAAGCACAGTGAATATTCGATAATATCAGCACAGTAAACTGTATGGCATAGGCTACACAGTGAATAGTCTTTGATGTAAGTACAGTGAATATTGTATAAACACGGCACGGTATGGTATTAGCACAGTGAATATGGTACGGTCAGATTGGAGTGTGTGTGCTATGACAGGAGAACAGTGGCCGTGGTATAAACTTTTCCACTCTCATTCCTTCTTTCCCTCCGAGGGTTCGGTTCCAGGGGCTTGTTTATTTTTCGCCGAGAACCTTCAGAACCCTGAGACAATCCAGCCCTGTTACCGTGGTGACAGCTGGAGTAATAACAGACGTCTGCGGCGGGAGCCGAGGAGAGAGGCCGCAGCGCCCCGGCTCCAAGTCCAGCCTCCCAGCCAGGATACCGAGGGAAGGAGAGAGTGTGCAGAACCAGGGCGAGGAAGGGCGCAGTTGGGTGGGGGGGTCACGGGGCGGGAAAGGCCCATCGCTGGGGGTAGGGGTAGTTTAGGGAGGAATGGGTGAACGGGGTACTGAAGGAGGCGCAGGGCAGAATGGAGGCGATGCAACAGTGTGAGAATGACGGACAGGGAAAGAGCAACTGGGACATAGTAGGGAGGAAGAGGAGGAGAAAGGAGGATGAAGATAGGAGTCCGGTCCGTTTGGCTGGTAGCAACTGATAGGAAGGTTAACAAAACAATTTGAAACTAAATGATTACTAAATTAAATTTACATAATATGACCAGACACTGTGTAATTTGTCACTGCTCAGTGAATATGCTGCTGTGTGTATCATTAGCTAGTGACAAAATACAGAATTTTTACAATACAACTCATTTCTATCCCACATGAATTTCACCAACAAAAAAAGTCACATTTCAGAAATGGAATCTCCTACACTAGGCACCACATTATCACACTGCACAATTTTAATGCTTGAAATAAAAACAATGACAACAAAAAAACATAGATACAAATTAAGTCAAATGTTTTTTTCAGTCTCAAACAAACTAGATGCAATTGTGATCCAGAGAAAATAACTGATCAATGATACAGTGGCAGAGTAGAGTGGTTGCGGACATTCGGCAGTCTGAGAACCACTCCCGCCTAAAGGCAGAAAGAAATGAAAGATGACGCTCAATGAGAGATTGAAAAAATGAGTTGAGGATTATTAAATAACTTTAGTTTGAGTTTTACTCCGCTATTTAATTAATTCATACAAAAAGAAAAACTATAATTAAAAAAAATTGTATTCAGTATTTCAGGTCATCTTCTAACAAACAGATTGCATCATCAATCAACCTTGTTTATTTAAATCTTGAGGCAATTCATTATTTGTCTGGCTTAGAGAGAGCACAAGAGAGAGAGTTACATATCTTTAATATGTATCTATAATGCTTTGGCAATATTTACTGTATGTATTTCATGCCAATAAAGTATATTGAATTGAAATTGAATTGAGAGAGAGAGAAAGAGAGAGAGAGCCTACCCTGCACTGACTGAGATGAAGCAGGTCCAGTTCTGGCCCAGACTTAGATGGCGACGCTGTGATGTGGTTACCACGGATACCGCGTTCCGCACTTTGGAAACTTCAAAGACCACAGACGAGCCCAGGAAAGGGCCCAGCCCCGGGGGACCAGAAGCCCACCCCGGGCTATAGCCGAGGCTCACCAGACACTCGTGCGGAACTTTAAAAAAGAAAACTGAGGTGGAAATCATTTGCGCTTGAGGAGTTATGGAGGCTGTTACAGATCCTAATCTTTCCTTTCCCTGCGGTTCCACTGGGGTCTTCCTGGAACTCTGGACCTGAGATGAAAGATTTCCCGCGCAGGTCACATGACCGTGACACACAGAAAAGCCATGGCGTCTCCTGTGGGCAAACTGGTCATGCCTGATTTGAGTGGATCTGCAACCGCAGCTACGCTCAAACTGAAAACCTCAAAATTATATCACATTACACAGTTTCTCAACTCACATCTGATTGTATGATAGGCTTGATTTCTCTCCTGGGTTAAATGCTTGTTCCATTCAGAATCTCTCTCTCTCTCTCTCTCTCTCCTCTCTCCTCTCTCCTCTCTCCTTTCTTTCTCTCTCTCTCGCTCTCTCAAACACTCACTCAAACACTCAACACTCGCACATACAACTACACACACACCACACACTGCATATACACACAGGTACACACACACACAGGTACACACACACACACACACACACGCATGAGTCTTTAACTGCTAAGAAATTCAATTTCTTGGGAAATGCAGCCAGGATTCCACTAAAACGCCACCGTTGTAATCTTCAGCACGTCCTGTTCCGGCAGTTTAATCTTTCGCATCTCGTAAACCCTGATTAATTCAAATCACAGCTGTGACCGTGGATTTTCCTTAATCCCCTGGAAAAATGTGGCACCTCCTTGTGCCGAGACCGCCTACCAGAATATCAGGTGTTTTCCAGGTTGGCCAGACGGAGGGGTGGGCGTGTCTGAGTTTGTAGGAGATAAAACAAATGCCCCCTCCCCGTGACCCCATCCGTAACCCCAAACAGCCTACTGACCAGTTTTTTTCCCCAAAAACATTTACTGCAGTTATCCAGTGAAATTGAAAGCAAGGATGCACAGGACAAACCTTATTTGTGTAGTGTAGTGCCTTTAACCTCCCCCACCAAAAAAAACTGAAAATAAAAATCAATGAGTGCAATTGTTGTAAATTGTTTAAAAGGTTCAATCAATAAAAAAGGTTCAGCAAAAAAACACAAACAAATTTGAGGTACAGCAAGTTTAACTGGTTTTCGTGTGACATTGGGCAGAAAAATATAACAAGTGAGGAGAACCATGTGAAATGACTACTTGGACCTGCCACACCCCTCTGCACATTTCCTTCAGTGGCTACCATTGCTCCCTCTGAGAAACAGTATCACGGATTCCAGTGTTGGTCTGTTGAAAGATTAACTGGTTTGGCTGTAATGGAGATCCTCTGTTATAATGAAATGCCCTGAAAGATCCCATGCAACGCCCCCCACAAACCCCCCAACGGTCCCCGCCCTCTGGCTATACCAAAATGTCTCCTGGATTTCCCCCCAAGGTCTCTCACAAAACAATTTAGTCAGGTTGGTCTCTCTGAGGAAAGAGACCATCGTCGTCCGAGTTTCACATTTTTGTGTGATGAAAACTCGAATTAACCGCGACCCTCTATCAGGATTTCCTCCGATAGGCAAACGAATTAGAGAGCAGGAGATTATCCCCCCTTTATAAATATTATCCTTGCCGCCGCAGTCAGGTTGAAGGCCCAGGACTGCGGTGCTGTAGGTTGTGTCTCCGCCGTACGTGCAACATCTGTCAAAGATATTCCCGGGCAATGTGGCGTGAAAGAGAGAAACGACGCTGCAATTATCATGTCAAGCAGCGTAATCTACTGTAATCGACTCAGCGTGCGCAGGCAAAGAGGGTCAAAAGCCCAGCGCGCCGAGAAATAACCGTTTGTTTTGGGATCGGATTGATAATCCACCTGACATCAATTAGCCTAATTGGGTTTATCTAAACCGCAGGGCTGAATTGTGTTTCACGCTGCCTGTTTGTCCCCCAGGTGGGTACCCGCAGTTCTGGAGAGGTACGCCGGCCTCGTCCGTCTGGATCACGATACCTTGCTATGCGGCTGGTGAAGGCCCGAGACCAACGTGCGTCAAAAAAAAAGAAACGTGGTTTGTATCCTTGGTTTTACGGTCTCTCTGTGCTGATTAGGAAACGTGAGACAAGGAGAGGAGGCTACATCTGTGAAGTGGTTTTACTGCATACAGATTCTCCGGAGCTTTGTCAGTGAAATATGTAGGAAGGTGATATTTGCCCTCATAAAGTGTACTGAGTTTTGTGAGCAGTAAAGGAGAAAAAAAAAACTGTCAGTGGAATGGAATGTGCCACTAACCGTTTCATGAATGGTGCCCATGTTTTGTGTGCATGTGTGTGTGTGTGTGTGTGTGTGTGTGTGTATGAGTCTATGTGGATTGGGGCCAGAAGGGTACTGATGGCATAGAAATCAATTATTGGGTGAGATATCATGTGCTACCAATTAACTATGATCAGAAACACTTTTATAGACCTTGTGATATTTTCACTGGGTTATATCAAGTCAGCATGGGAGCTGTTAATGTGGCATTTGTAGTGAAATGAGGATTTGTAAAATACCCCTGTGACATCGCTCTGAGAGTCCAGATGTGAAGAAGCATCCTACGCCCCCTCTCCGGTCACAACAGACATAGGTGAGTAATGATGTATTATGGCAAAAGAGGTCCTTCCTATTTAAGCTACTCTAAACTCTTAAACTCTTCAATCTGTATAAATTAGTATTAAAATAGATACATTTAAAATTAACATGGGTAACAATTAATTGACGTGGATGCTTTGTTTTTTTGCCTTTGTAAAATTTTGCCCCTCTGTAATCACAACAACCTTTAATCGTGATCTCCCGTGAATCAATCAAAGGGCTAAACTGCAATCGTCCTAAATGAGTCCCTGTTTTAGACTGTGATCGATGTGTTCATTCTGAAACTGGAGGCCACTACGGAAAAAAAAGAAAGAAACAGCACCAGCGATTAGTGCAGGATTTGATCCAGTGTCCCGGTCTGTGTATCTCTACAGTACTGGAAGCCTGACACAAGGGCCTCTGTACTGCTGGCTCTCAAACGACTGCAGCTCCGGGCCCGGCAGTTTGACGTGAGATCTTGTCCCCCGAAAGAACATCAAAAGGTTACTGCGCCCCGAACCATAATTGATACTCGGTCCTGTTAGACTAATAACTTCCGCCCTCAAGCACAACAAACTCGGCGACTTCCAACCTCTCGCTGGGTTTGGCGGGCAAATTGCCGTCCCCTCGCCGTTGTTTACGAGCGTGGAGAATGTGCGCTTGGCTGAACTCTGGCCACGGCCTTTTCTTTCCTCCCCGTTTAATGTGCTGCCATTAGCCATCAAGATTAGGGGGCAAAGCAAACAAGGCCCGCGCTCTAATCTCTAATTCTTAAATGGAGATGGAGTGGCCGACAAGGCCGCGGGGTCCAAAAGGGGGGGGGGGCGGGCTGAAACACTGCCATCTTGCTCTTCCGCTGAGCGGACGGAGGAAAAGAAAGACCGAGAGAGAGAGGGAATGAAAAAGAAAAAGCCAGCGAAAGAGAGGGAAAAGGAAAGAGAGGCGGAGAGAGCGAGGGATGCGAATAGGCAGTCGGCTCTCCGGAAGCCTCGCAGATGGCTTCTCGGAGCGAAGGAGTTACTCCAGATCGCTTCCTGAACTAGTTAGCCCAGCCCCTGGGTTCAACCGCAGGAGAGAAAATTATTTGCTCATGGGCCATATGCTGTATACATTTGGAATACAAGTCATATAGCAAGCTGTTTGATCTTAAAACGGCCCATCTGTACGGCAGACACTGGTTACACTCCTGCTAATGTAGCAGAAAATGAGTTACTCTGTCCGTCCAGGGCGTGGCTGGCAGGGCTGGAGGTGGGGAGGGGGGGGTCGGGAGATCTGGGGAGGGGGAGTGGAGTTGGGGTTGGGGGTGTGCTCCCATCCCATGATCCTCTTCCAACCCACCCGCAACAAGATCCATTTTGTCAGCCATGCAGGGTGCGAACCATTAAGCCATCTCACAAACGCGCACAATTTTAATCAAATTGGCTCTCTCACAAACGTCTGAGCTCCAACCACCCCATTTCCATCTTGGGTAACGGTAACAAGAGGATAAATACATAAACATTTCAATGTATTTCGAATATGCCATGAATGCCGTGAGGTTCTGATGCGATTGCTGAACAGCTCCGCTTTTGACCAGGGGAATTGTGGGTAGTAAGAGAGACCACAGCATTGGTCTGCCAAGACGTCCGCCTTCACCTCCAGGGGCCCGTCTGTTTGGTTGTGACATCACGCAGCTGTCTCCTGTGGTGAACTGTGTAGGCTGGGGTCATTTTTGTGTAGAAGGTGTAGCCACATACTAGCACTTAGATCAAACAAACATACATGACAGGCAATTCATCCCAAAACCACTGATTGGCTTGTCCTGAGTTTTACTGAGAACTATGCATATAGAGAAACATGTTCTGAATACCCATACTAGTGTCCTGTTAAGCTCAGCTTTCCAAAATGTCACTTCTGTGCATGCTGCACTCACTCCTCTCACACACATGCTTTTAAACGCACATGCACACGCGCGCACACACACACGCACACTGAGTGAGTCCGCTGGTATGTGCCGGCTGTGCAGTGGTTACCACTTTGTTGGGGTTGTGTAACCACATGAGTTGTAATTAAAATTCCTACACACACAGTACACAGTTTCTTGAGTGAAGCTTGTGCCTGAATTAGCTTGGAGAAGGCTGCGTGACTCCAGCAGGGGCAGGGAGT
>CM056380.1:44560253-44622753 GCA_029718625.1 Synaphobranchus kaupii
CGAGCCAGGCGAGCGGCGGCCAACGAGGGGGATAAACCCATTTAACGCTGCGCGTGAGCGTCCCTCCAGCGCCGCTCAAAACTTTCCTGTAAAAGTTTGGAGGAGGCTCAGAGGGGGAACGGACTGCTTATCCCGAATCCCGGCCGGGCCGAGGAACGCTCTGCTGATTCACTTGGCTCGGACCGGGCCAAGGTAATTTTAGACTGGATTTAAAAAATAAAAAAAAAGTTTCCAGAAGCAAATCTCAAGCAAATCTCACATCCAGCACGTTTCTCTCATCAGCCTCTCCACCGTCTCCCAGTCGCCCTCCTCCTCCCTCACTACCTACTTCTCTCTCCTCTATCCCTCATTTGCATTCCTCTCCTCCCCTCTCTCTCTCTCTCTCTCTCTCTCTCGCTCCCTCTTTATTTTCTCTGCTCGTGGAGCTCAACATGGAAGACCCAGAGAGTCCAGGGGGCAGCAGGCCTGTTTAACGGCCCTAAATGCATTCGGGTCCCTGGCTGAAACTACAGAGGAGAGAACTGCTGCCACACAGCACAGTACGCAAGCCCAGGCCCCACTAATAACTCTCAGTATAAAGTCCACTAGAGCCAGTGGGATGGACTGTGACCAGCTCCATACTCTTTATGGAGAAGCACAGCTTCCTTCAGCCTGGCTCTCTCAGGCAGATCAGTGCACCTACAACATAAGACCATAAGAATGTTTGTGGAAGAGCGTAGGCCGTCCGGCATCCAGCCCGTCTTGGCTCTTTATTTAACTTTGCATAGATCTTCTTCATAAGACTGATGCCAAAAAAAGAAAGAAAAGGCCAAACAGGGACAAATCCCTGATTACCCTTGTGTTATGTTTCCCCTTGGACATAACACAACTCCGGCTAATCCAGCTCCAAGGTCAACCTGCAGATTACCAAACCCAACGCTCGGACCAGAACTGCTGGGGTTTTTGTTTTTGGGGTGGAGCAAAGCCCTGTCGGGCTTGGATCCAGTCCTGGGGAATGGGCGCTGCTCCAAGTGGGGTAAGCTGGATCTCACTCCGCTCCTCTCCACCACCACCACCTCCTTATTGCGTGGACGGGGGGCTGGGCTACAGCCTGGATGGATGTTTATTGTATTTGCAAAACGACGGGTCTTAAGTTTCATTTAGGTGTTTTTTTCTTTCTGTGACCGCTCCCTGCCAAGAGCTTTCACAGTGGCTTACCAGGCAGAGAGGGAGCCGTGTTTGTGTGCACGTCTACATTTACCCGATTAAGGAAGAAAATGTGATTAAAATAAAGCGATACATTGTCCTGTTATGTCTCGACACACAATTGGAAATTGTTATTTTTTCGCTGGAGAGGCCAAGTAATTTGCCTATTTGGGGTTGGTTCCTGCCCCCTCTCCAGGCCTCTGGTGGGCTGTATAATGATTAAGAAATTATACAGTAGTGCATGTTTTATTATGGGAAACCTGATCTGCAGCAGGAAACTAATTCCTCACAATATCTCACACACACTCACACTGATTTCACTGAACACACTCAATGGTGCAGAAAGAGACGGGACAACGAGGATGGCCGGCCGGCAACGTTCCCGCAACGTTGCCATCTCGACCGCGCGATAATGTCGTGTGTTAGCGTAGCGCGCTCAATAACCGCCCGATGAACCGAACCCAGGAGTAAGGGAGAGCACGCCGGGCCGGGCCGGGCCAGGACGGAAGCGCAGCTCCGCTATCGTCACCTGACCTCTCCAGAACCCTCCAATCACTGAGGGGGAGACCTTTCTCTTCCTGCCCCCTGCTTTAGGAGACCAAAAGGAAAAATGGAAAATGATTCCATGTTTTCACGCAGCGAGGGTGGGTTTCCTGTTTACTTTGAGGGCACTTTGCTACGGCGAGCGAGCCGGCCGGGACTTTCATCAGGGGTCGGGGGAGTGTGACCGCGTGTGTGTGTCCCGCACGGAGCATCGGTCCCCCACCCCCTCCCCAGCCGCCCTCCTCCCTTCCCTGTGAACATCTGACCATTTCTCATTTCCTGTCCCTTGATCATAAAGCATGATGGGCCGAGGGTCATGGAACGGAGGATGGGGGGGGGGGTCTGTTCGGGGATCTTGGTGACTCATATTAATGCAAAACTCAATACCCCAACCCACACTGTTGGGACCTACCGCAACTTAACTGACCACACACAGTCTCTTCCTTGTGTGTCCCAGCCACAAAGACGCCTGGCTGCACGGAGAAACTTTGATCCATTAAAACAAAAGATTTAAACAATAAAGTATGTCAATTACTTCCACTCAGACCCAGTGTGGTCGCCCTTCGAGAATAACCGACCCGTAACCAAACTGCACTGATGTACGGCAGACATTATTGTAACGTCCTGAATGAAACACTCAACCAAATCAGTGCTGGGTGACGCTGTCAAATTCTCACCTGTTACCAAACAGATGTTAAGTTTACCTCGCAGAATGGGAGAGGGGACCAATCACCTCACACCTGCTTAATTAACCACCCTGCCACAACGGCGGGTTTCATTAAGACAGACCTTTTAACACACACTGTATACTGGCATGCTAAATTTAGCCCCTGAGCAATGTCTGACGGCAGCACTATTTGTTCCATACTGGGCGCCTCATGTCATGTTTTGTGTTGAGTTTTCTGCTGTCTAAAATAAGGGTCACATCTTTAACTTATAAACGGGCCCGCTAATTCATTTTCTACATTGTCAGCGCTAGGGCCCTTCCTTGGACCGTCGACTGCACAAAAGCAGCTGGGAGCAGTTAGCCAATAATCAAAAAACCAAGACGTGTTTGTGGTGGAAATTCAGATTTTCCAGATTAGCACAAAAAAATGAACGAAAGGCATGCCTTCCATTTTTTTTATGCCCCTCGAGTCGTCAAATCAATTTGGACCGATGCAATCGAGTGGGCTGAGGGCGAGGGAGGTAGGCGGGGCCAGGACCTGTCCACCGTGCGTCGTCACAGCCAGGAGCGGCTTGAAGAGAGCGGTGAGTAGAGAGGTGGTGAAGGAGTGAGAGAATGAGAGAAAGAGAGGAAGGGAGGGAAGCGGGGGAAGTGGGGAGGAAGCGACCGTATGAAATGTGAAATGATCAGCGTCGAGGCAGAGCCTGGGGACATTTAGTGGGCCGGGGGGGGGGGGGGGGGGGGGGGCATGTCAGCATTGCGAGGTGACGAAGGCCAGGACAGACTACGGAGCAGGGCACCAGAGGAACTATCCCACGGTCCCCACTTTGCCATTCTGCAGCACTCTTTCGCCATCTAGTGGTGAAATACTGGAAATTCACTTATTACAATATTTTTAAATACAGTGAGCGCCATAATTCATTGGACAGTGACACATTTTTTGTTATTTTGGTTCTGTACTCCAGCACTTTGAGTTTGAAATGATATAATGACAATTAAGTTGAAGTTGAAGTTGAATTGCAGACTGTCAGCTTTAATTTGAGGGTATTTTCATCCATATTGGATGAACCGTTTAGATATTATAGAACCTTTTGTACATAGTCCTCCCCATTTTCGAGCATCAAAAGATATTGGACAGTTTAACATTATGTAGAATTTTTAATATTTATTTGCATATCCTGTGCCATGACTTCCTGATGTATGTGACCCAACAACATCAAAAGACTCTTGATATCTTATTTTCTGGTACTCTAACAAGCGATACTATAACTTAGCATTTGAATGGATCTCTATGGGAATTGGGGGTGGGACTAGATTTAGCTGTATATTATGCCTGAACAGTATGGAATACATGGTTGGCAAAAAGGCTGTAAGTCATCAAGGGTCTGAGGTATGAAACGAGCCTTAAACCATCACTCTGCTGCCAGATATGCAGTACATATGAATGGATCCCTTTAGGGGTTGTTTCTTCTGTCAAATTTTCCTACTGAACTCTATGGAAAAATAAGTGAGAAGAAGAAACCCTTCAAGTTATCCATCCATATCTACTGCATATCTGGCAGCAGAGTGATGGTTTAAGGCTTGTTTGATATGTCAGAAATACTGTATATACTGTATATTAGGAGACTAATCATAAGACTATGGAAAAAGGCAAAACAAACTTGCATGGACATTTTCCGTTATGCATTATGATTTAAAATGTGTATATGAATGAATATAATGAATCTCTATCAGTATTCATAATAAAGTACTGGTCCTTGCTCTGTTCTGTATTTTGATAGATGCAGTGGAATTGAGTGACTTGATTTCCTGCCAGTTTCCTGGTTTCTCCAGCAGTTTATTCAGAGGTTTATAACCTGGCATTAGTGGAGAAAGCTGTGCCAAGGAGACCTGTGTCCTTTATTAGATCGACTCACAATAACTGGCCTACTTCCCCACAAAGGGTAACCTCTTTCACCCCACCAGAGTGACCTGTCTCTCACCGAACACTCTGGCCAATCACATGCGGTGACAGTTCGCCCCTCTGCAGACAGGATGAGGAGTGTGTCCCAAACATGTAGAACACATGTGATTTGGGGGGGGGGGGTTGGTTGGGTAACAAACAATCTGTTCCCACACAGCCCTCTTGTGTCTGATGTCAAGATTAAACGGCCCTGTTTTTCATACCAAAAAAAAGAGGCAAATTCTAAACATTATCAAACAGCTTTGGATAAAAGCGTCTGCTAAATGAATGTAATGTAATTTTAATGTTCACGTTATTTATTGAGTTTGTAAACCGTTGGCGAAAGTGTGTTTGTTGGTCTGTGTAAACAGCGCCATCGTAAAAGCTTTCGGCTTCTCTTTCCTTTAAACATATACACAAACACAGGAGGGAGTAAAAAGGGGCCTGTGCCTTAGACTGCTCCCCCCCCCCCCCCCGATAATCCAGGCTCCTCCATCAACACTTCCTTAATGACTCCATTCTGCCCCCTCATCTATCTCCCCTCCATCTCTCACCCTGCTAATGTGGCTCTATCAACAAGTACGCAGGGCCTCCCCGAGCACAAACCCAGTGGGGCGGGCGGGCGGAGTGAGGGGAGGGAGGGGGTGGGGGCGAGGCCCGGAGCTGGGGGGCACTTTACTTCTCAGCGCTCCGGCACACTCGAGGGGCGTCGGGCGCACAGGGCATGTTGGGGGCGGAGTCAGACGAGGGCCAGTGAATTGGTTGGTGGGGGAGGGGGGGTGCAATCAGGAGTCCAGTTGAAATGGGAATGAGAGAAATGACAGACAGCGAGGAGGCGTGGGAGCAGGGAACTCAGTAAGAGCTCTGGAAGCGCTCACCGTTGGATGGGTGCAGAGAAGGCCGAGGCCTGCTGTGCCACAGGAATGCTGCTACCAGCCACCACAACCTTCTCTCGTGGTCCCTCCATCCCCCCTTATTAAACCCCCACTACTTAATACTACTGCTCCCATGATGCTCCCTGCTCACACTTCAGCACACGGAAGTCAACAGCTCCAAATATAGAATACTTAAGTAACAAGCTCCAAATGCATAACACTGTAGTTGCTAACTCAATATACTACACAGGACCATGAAGTGGGCGGCATGGTGGTGCAGTGGTTAGCACTGTCGCCTCACAGCAAGAAGGTACCGAGTTCGAATCCCTGCCGAAGACCTTTCTGTGCGGAGTTTGCATGTTCTCCCTGTGTCTGCGTGGGTTTCCTCCGGGTACTCCGGTTTCCTCCCACAGTCCAAAGACATGCAGGTTAGGCTAATTGGAGACTCTAAAATTGCCCATAGGTATGAGTGTGTGAGTGAATGGTGTGTGTGCCCTGAGATGGATTGGCGGCCTCTCACCCAATGCATGCTGGGATAGGCTCCAGCACCCCCCGTGACCCTGACCAGGAATAAGCGGGTTCGATAATGGATGGATGGACCATGAAGTGGGGAAATAGTGCCACCTACTGGTCAAAAAATATACTTTTTCTCTGCAGGAGCCAAAGGCACTGTATATTGTTATATTGTAGGGGGTTGGCAGTGGGATTACCATCTCCAGAGAAAACCTTCACCCGCCCCCCCCCCAAACATCCCCCTCTATTCCTGCTTCTACCCATTCCTCTCCTCCATTTCATTTTCCACACAGCATGAAATGAAAACAAAGTGAAGAATGATTGCAATCTGTAAGCGGAACTCCAGGGCAATTAAAACAACAGCAAAAAAATAAGTTATAATAAGGTTATGAAAACATGCCCAGTGAGCTCAGATCGCATGAACTGGCCTTTCAGCACAGGACTGCTGCTGGTTATGTCCGTGGCTATTATAGTTACCATAATTACCGCTATTATTAATGTTGCTATCATTAATCTGTCCTAGAAGCAGCAGAGCTGTTGTGGACAAGGGGGTACCATTGGAGAACAAAGGACTCCATTAACTTTTGTTTTGTGTTTTCAGAGGTCTTTACGCATGTTGCCATTTTTTTGGTCATAAATAATTGAAAATTACTGGCAGCTAACAGCAGGCTCCTCAGTAATATCCGTTGGGAGGTCAGAGATAGATTTTTCTTACAGTACCAAATGTTATGAATGATGAATGAATGAATGCAGTGGAGGCTCTCTAAATTGAGTTTATCCACTATGTAATCTGCCAGTGCTGTATTTAGGATGATAAAAGGTCTTTAATGCCATTGGCTACTCTTTTACCGCTATATACCGTATTTAATTTTTGTCAATTGAAACAGACATTGAAACCGAAATAATTAAGTAATTTATTAAGCTTTACAGCCTAGACCAGAGGTGGGCAACAAGGGCCGTATCTGCTTCTGGTTTTCATGCCAACTTCTGGCCTTAATGACCTAATTAGCCCTAATATTTACGCCATCTGACATTTTAGCTACAATTCTTAATAAGCGCATGAATGACAGCCGAAGACTTCTTATGTCCCTATATGAAACATTTTAATGTGATCTAATCTACCAGTGTTGGTGTAAACAGCCAATTAGCTCATTTAGCTGGTGTAATTGGTGGGAACAAAAACCTGCATACACACCGGCCCTCCAGGACTGGAATTGCCCACCCCTGGCCTAGACCATAGTGACACAACTTGCTTTGGCCCACTAGGGCACAGTGGGCTTAAAGCCTGTTGGTTTGGTTCCTTCCTTAGAGCTTCAGATGACCAGTAACCAGTAGATGCAATGTTTCGCAATCACCACTAGGGGGAGCCCCTTTTCTTACAAAGGGACATCAAAACATTTACCACACTCCTTCGACAGTATTAAAACTTGGAGCTATGTGGCAGGAATGGCTCAAAGGAGCCGATTCTGTTACCATCACCGATAACAATGGAGAAAGTCCAAGGTCCATCACGCGAGACTTATGGGCACAGATTATAATCTTGTACTCTAGAGTATTACCATCAACGAGCACTATTGACTGATGGGGAATTCCCCCATCATGCAACTGATTTACGTAACGTTGTCATAAAATTTCCCGCGACTTTTTGTGTTTTTAATCAAGTCGGAGATTTTTTACGGTAAAATAAGACATTTTATGACAGTTCGTGATTCCCGTACCCCACCCCCAACCCCTAAACATAACCTCACAGGAGTTCATGTAACTCGGGCTCATGCCCGAACTGTTAAGTAAAATGCATTAATCGTCATAGGCTGTGGGACGTTGCATGATGGGGGAATTCCCCATCAGTCAATAGTGCTCGTTGATGGTAATACTCTAGAGTACAAGATTATAATCTGTGCCCATAAATCTCGCGTGATGGACCTTGGACTTTCTCCATTGTTATCGGTGATGGTAACAGAATCGGGTGCTCAAAGCAGGCACACAGATGTATCTATGCTATTACTTTGAATATGTATTTTTAAATTACATGTCAAAGAGGAATAACCGCAAAGCATAGAAGCAAGACCAGATGTATCTTCCCAGTGTTTCAATTTACACAATGTTATTACAGTATTAAAGCTTTTGTTTTAACAATGGAACTGCTGCCCTCTAGTGGTGCTTTAACGAATGGCATGTTCAGACGTAACTCCGTCCTCTCCCTTGGAGGCCCCAGCGTTTGAGGCACATCTGGTCATGACAGGAAACCCCTGACACGGACAGGATGAGCCCCATATGCCCCGAAACAAAAAGGAACATTGACAATTCAGAGGGTTTCGGGAAGAATGCGGAAAGAGGCCCTGATTGTGTAAGCTCGCACTGAGCACGTGCGTTCTGTTTGATGACTCACTGCTCTTGTAGCTGAAGAAAATCATTACCCGCATTCTGCAACCACGGGCCACCACTCCACGTCTATCCTTTCTGGAGGAGAGAGGAAGAAAGATTTCACTTGTCCTTTTTTTCTTTCCCATTTTCATCCTTGAGTGGACTGGAATAAAAAGGACTTTGTATTTTTCTTTTCTTTGGGGGGATGGTTGGATGCCAGGAAGCAGAGGGGTGATTCGGGGCACATCGTCCTGAATGATACAAGCTGACAACACTATTTTAATTCTCTTCCATCTTAGACAGCCAGACGACCCCCTCCCCTACCCACACACACACACACACACACACACACACACGGCCTCTCTCAATTTCACAAGACCATAGCAGAGAATGGCATTTTGTCTGTTTATGAGTTAGGAACAGTTCTTCTCTGTCTGAACTGAGTTAGCCCAAGTGGCTATTCATCCTGAACTCTCACACGACAGCCTGTCGAAAACTGTGCGGCCAAGTGCTGCAGACGGCAAAATAGACACTGTTCCTGATATTGACTTCTTAATAGAAAGAGATTTTCACTCAATATGTCAGATGTGAGCGATGCTGGTTATGGCGTCACACACATTGCATGTTCCACATGTCACAAGAATCGTTTGTTGTTGCATCTACTGAAATAGATGCACTCCTAAACCTGAATATGAAAATTTTTCTATTTTATTATTCAATTTAATTATTTATTTGTTTAATTCTTAGTATGTTAGTGTTTTGGTCAGTCTTAATCTAGCGTAGTTTAACTCTGGCAATACTTGCCCAGAAAATGGTTTCATATCATTCTGCAAACCCTGTACTGAGCACAATTATATGCAGTGCAGTGCCTATTTCATTTCTAACTGCACTCTACGTTTCCCGTTAGGGTGTTTGCCAAACGACTAAATTGTAATTATACAGAGGAGGAAAATCGTTCTGCCTTGGCAGATAAATAAAAGACTGATACTTATATTGTGGTGGCAAACTTTTTATTTTTCCACGTTTCTTCCCTTGCTACCATTTTTTCCATTTTGGAATTTTTTTTCCGCAATCACAAGTGTAAACCTGTCCCTTTTGAGATGTCACCTTCCTTAAACTTTGTAGAGTGCAGAAAAGCGGACATTTGTGTTCCTTTAAGCTGTGCAGCCATTGTACTGAAGGGCAGCAGTTCTTGCGTTGTTGGTAACAAGCAGACCTCACCGGTGGAGATTCACTGGTGGAGTCCCTCCCGTGTGATGAGGTGGGGAATACCCTGATAACCAAAACCCTCCGTCTCCAGGCAACGCTTTAGCCAAGGAAACATCAGGGCAGCCTGGCAGGGCTGGTGTTCGGCTCACATTGTTGAATATGCTCCCCAACATCCCAAGTTTAACTTTTTTGGGATTAGTTGTTTTTATTGAAGAAGAGCATAAAAAAATACAATGCCCAGCTTTGTGTGTGTATTACAACCAACTCCCCCTCCACTCCAGCCATCCCATGACAACACCCCTCCCTGTAGCCTAAGGGATATGATGAAAGTGCAAAATGTTTATTTAATTTTGATTTATATGAGGGCGGGGGACAATGTTAAAACACATAACATGGTCTTGGGCCCAACTCAGACATTCTGGCTTAGAGTGGGTTCCTCCTGTCCTGCACAGTGAGAGGATTGCTTCAGTAAAATATCCAGCTGTGTAAAGGATTGTATGTAAAAAATGTAATCTGAGTGAGCTGCTCTGGATGAGAGGGTCTGCTAAATGTCAAACTGTAAAAAAAAATGTCAAAGTGGCTTTGTTATGAGTTCCTTTTTATAATTGCTGTGAATTATAAACTATTAAAGCAGTGACGTCTAATGTTCCACTGTAGCCTACTTGCTTCATTGTGGAGGGCAACACAGTCTCCTCTCCAACGAAACTCGCTGAGGTTATCACTTTCTCGATTCACAGGAATGAATGTCTCTCGCAACGATAGTCAGCACCACAAGGGGCTGCACTGAAGACAGACAGGGGGTCTCGTGTCTGTGGTAGTACGCTGTCCGTGGAAAGAGTTTAATGCGCACCCGAGGCGACCAGTAAAAACACAACTACTTGACGTCATGACCCTGTGTTATCAGTAATAGCCAACGATTAGCCAAATGTCAAATGTAATGTGACTGGTCTTAGTAGCCTAATTACATTACAGTCATTTAGCAGATGCTTTTATCCAAAGCGACATACAATAAGTGCATACAGAAAGGTCATCGAAGTAACTACAGAACAGATAAGACAAAGCACATCCTTTGCATAACATAGCAGTTATCCCTCGTAATGAACACTGAATGTAGTTCACAGTAAGCTGTGGGTAAATCAGCTATATTACAATTCTATTCTAAATACTATTATAAACTATAACAAACAGTTAGACAAGAAAACACAGGGAACAACTACCATGAGAAAAGGTCCTAGATTAGTATATCAGTCAAGGTGGAGTCTGAAGAGGTGTGTCTTCAGGCCACGACGGAACGCAGGCAGTGTTGGAGTAGAACGTAGGGGAATGGGGAGTTCTGGATCAGTTGAAGAGGCAGAATGGTGCAGGCTGGTAGGCTTGTGAGCAGGGAGTTGCAGTTGTCCAGGCGTGAGGTGACCATGGTCTGGACAAAAAGCTGGGTGGAGTAGGTGGTCAGGTACGCGCTGTTGCCCTGATGTGCTCTTTGAAGTCCAGCTGGTCATCCAGGACCACCCACAGGTTTCTTGCAAAGCGGGAGGCTGCCACCATGGTCCCGTCAACGGTGATGGAGAGGTCATGTAGTGGGGAGGTCTTGTATGGCATTGTCAAGGTTGAGCTTCAGGTGATGGGTAGCCATCCACTCAGAGATGTCAGCCAGGCAAGCAGATATCCTCTCCTTAACCTGTGGGGTAGAGGGAGGGAAAGAAAGGAAGTGTTGAGTATCATGAGCATAACTATGGTATGAGAAGCCATGTGACTTAATGACTGAACCAAGAGACTTAGTATAGAGGACCCAGTACAGATCCCTGCGGGACTCCTGTAGAAAGGGGATGGGGTGCAGAGACGGAACCCTTCCAAGAGACTTGGTAGGATCTATCAGTGAGATATGATACAAACTAAGAGAGGGCAGTCCCAGAAATGCCCATCTCAGTGAGTGTGGAGATCAGAAGTTCATGGTTAACCATGTTGAACGCCGCAGACAGGTCAAGTAGAATCACGACAGAGGAGAGAGCGGAGGCTCTAGCAGTGGCGAGTGCCTCCGTCACGGCCAGGAGAGCAGTTTTGGTGGAATTCCCGGTTCTGAAGCCAGACTGATGTGGGTCAAGCAGGTTGTTCTGGTAGAGAAAAACAGAAAGTTAGTAAAGGACAGCTTGTTCGAGAGTTTTGGACAGAAAGGGCAAGAGAGATACAGGACAGTAGTTCCTAACATCAGAGGGGTCCAAGCTAGGTTTTTTTAAGGAGTGGGGTAACACAGGCAGTCTTAAAAACAGCAGGAACATGGCCACAGGTTAGGGAGGTGTTGATAATGGAGGACAGATATGGAAGGAGCTCACCGGATATAGACTGGAGGACTGCTGAAGGGATGGGGTCCAGTGGACAGGTGGTTGCGCGATAGTGCGTCACAAGTTGGAGCACATCTGTGTCCTCCAGAGTCTTGAAGAATGACTGTGTAGTGATGGGTTCGGTATGGGGGCTGTGGGGTGTCACTGGATGCGTGAAGGAGTTCCAGATCATGGCCACCTTCCCCTCAAAGTGGGTCAGGAAGTCATCTGCAGAGAGGGAGGGTGAAGGGGTGGAGGAGGTGGAAAAGAGTTTACGTGGATTAGATACACATGCAATAATTTTAGACTGAAAAAATGAAGTCTTAGCAGATGTAGTTGTAGATGTGAAGGCTGCCAGCAGAGTGTGATAGGAAGCCATGTCATCTGGGGATCTGGATTTCCTCCACTTTCCTTCAGTGGCTCGCAGCATGGTTCTACTGGATCTGAGAGAATCCGTCAGCCACGGGCAGGGAGGTGATGGTCGAGCTGGTTTGGAGACAAGAGGACATAGCCTAGTGACTAATGTTTCATTCTGCGTCCCTAATGGTGTTTAACCTTTAAGGTTAATAACGGTGTGTCATAAGCGGGTCTCCTTATGTTCAGCACACTCAACATTTATTAAATTTGACAAATGGTTAAATCACATAAGGAAATCAAGGACCCAGAGTTATGCTGGCACGTGCCCCACACATCGCCATTGTTTCCATGCCCGTTATACGAAGGACCTGGCGCATATAGCTGCAAAATGTTTGTTTTCCACTACGGTGCCGATAGGCACAGCAACAGCAAGAGATACAAGCTATTTTAATCGTGTTTCTAAAGACGAAACATGCTCCTGATACTTTCGGCCATTATACAGGGAAACCCCCCTCGCAAATATACCCGCGTCTACCAGTTGAAATAAACAGAGGTGTCAGTAAGACGCATACAGTTTCAACCAGTCAGCTCACCGCGCCGGCCGGGGGAAACTCGCCGTGCCAAAGCAGGCGGAGTCGGAAACGCGAAAGCGGAGCAGTGCCTCCACTGCCTACCCTCCCTCTCTTAGTGGAATACTGCGAGAGAAAGCGAGTGAGCGTCCCAGAGAAGCGTTGCGTAGCCCGGACAGAGACTTTACTGCAACTCGGCAGTCGCCCGGTATCACGAAAGCGGCCGACCGCGAGAGGAGAGGAGTCCGTGCGAAGCCTCTTACTTGCCTGTCGGGACACAGACTAGCATTTCTCCCATTCTCATCGACTAAATAGGACGGAACTCCAAGCGACCAACAACTGCAGGAACAGCTCCTCGTGTCTGCTCGGATATTTCCTACCGAAATGGACGGTTTCGCCGGCAGTTTGGGTAAGTGAGTAAGTCCGTGGCTGGAGCACGATACACTATTAATAGAATACTGTCCGGCTAAACCGCGAGAAGGCGAATTTAATATCGCTATTATTGTAATGTGAGCTTGAAACGTAGCCTACGGTTCCCATACACGTGTCAACACTGTTCTTTAAAAACGATTACATCTGAAGAATATATGCTACGAATAGGAAAAGCACGCTTATCAGTTGTGTGTACTTTTGACACTTGGAGTGCGATGTAACGTTAGGCTTGCACATCGATCTTGAAAGTTCTCCCGTTCTGTTGTATTTTATGTATTTACTTTGAGACGCTAGGATTCCATATGTTTGCTTGACAGTAACTGAGCTTCTGTAAATAGGACGCAAGTGCATGCTATATTGTTAATAAAATAGTCGCAGATGTTGTTCTTGGCCTTTTTGTATGCCAACTGCCTGATGTTGTCAAAACAGGTTAGCCTTTTATAAACCACCCGAAACAAAGCGCTGACACTTTTGGAGACGGTCTGTAGGCAGGAAATGATTTATTTATGTAGCCAGAAGTGCAGCGCACAGTATCCCGTATGCGTTTGAGCTTGGTGATGCAGGTGGAGGCTGTGCATGTTGCTTGCGTAGTGGAGATTTGATGATGTGAGAGTTTAGAATGTTGTTGGGGACGAGTTGCTTGCGGCTGTGTGGACGTTGTGGTTGTTGTGATTTTGATACTGGTGTAGGCTACGCTTTTTAATTTCCAATTGGATTATTAGGGTGTGTTTGGGTTGCATTTGAGAAGTTGCCTCTCGGAAAGAGTAGCCTAATCAATGGAATACGATTAATTAATTAGTTAAATTAATGTAGCGGTCGCCATGGAGAAACATATGTAATTTATGCAAGCAATAGATAACCAGACTGCTGTAGCTGCGCGTAGAATGTATTATCTGACACAATATGAGATACTTTCAGTTCACACAATAATCTTCCCTAAAATAAATAAATAAACCAACAAGACCAACTTCTTACTAACTTCTTGAAGGCACTTTTAGTAACTATGATCATCCCTATCGGAGTAATATAAGGGCTAGAAGTTGATCGTTGCAGGTATATTTTAGGTTTGTTTTTCCGCAAGCCACTTCTGCCATGCTCATTAAGATGCTTATTCTGCATCAGAATATTCATATTAGTGTGTATGTGTGGACATGAGTACCTGTAAAGATCTCACATTGTGTTACCATAGCGATGCCACACAGGGATCAATGCCAGCTGATCTGAGATCAGATCTTACCTACTTGGATCGAAGGGGACAGCGGTCAGAGGTCAGAGCACATTCAAGGTGACCTAGGCTGGTTCCCTGAAACAGTATAAACCAGCGAGAGTGTATGGGTGGTCAGGGCTGTTAAAACAGTGTGTGCTTGTGCGTCCGATGTGCCGCGACTCCAGGGTTTAATTTCACACTACTTATTAAATCTGTAGATGTCAAATACTGATGCATTTTCAGAGATTGAGTCAATGTGCATTTGAAGCACCAGGGCAGGATGTTTTCCTGTGCCTTAACGTCACCGACACATCACCGACACATCACCGGCTGCCTACCTGTCTCCTGTGGCACCTGCAACATCTGTGCCGCCCTCCCCTGCGTGTGCAGCCCTGCCCCACAGCGGGGGAGGGTGGTGAAGGTGTGGGGAAAGGCTGCCAGTCACACGTTGGCCTGCACAGTCCAGAGTCCGGCTGTGTGAAAGCTCACTCTGGAATGAGGTTGGTTGGGTGGGCAGAGTGCGCGTATCGTTACTATTTCAGCGCTTTGAGGCATTCTTTTTCCTCACCTGATTTAGCCAAGGTGGCTAAAAGTCATGCTTTTAAAGAGTAACTACACCCACTGTCTCAGCCTGTCTCCGCCTACTACACAATTTAGAAAAATACTTTGTGGGGTGAGCGAGGGAGAGGGGTGGGGGCAGAGGAGCTGTGTCCATCGTCATTTGCATAAATGAACGTACATTGTACAAATAATTTCGTATAACTCGGATCAAACTGTCAAACTAGACATTGCACATCAAATACGAATAAGATTCAGCAACTGCATGGCCTATTTCTCACCTCAAATATTTTCAGAAACATATTTTAGTGGACTATTTAGGTGGAATAAGAGAATTGAACAGGACGCCACGTTGTTCCGGTTTAAAAACGTAGAGGCGAAACAAAAGTAACGTAGAGGGTCTAACCAATCAGGTGCCGGCTGTTTCCGTTGTGGGCAACAACAATGATCCATATGACGTAGAGGTACCTCTAAAGAGGTACTCTGACATCACGATTGGGGCGGGGGCAGTGTGGGGAGCAGAAAGGAAATTTCAACCATTAGGGGCAGCACAAAGACGCTTTTCTACCAGTTTCTTATGATATACAATATTATTTCAGAATTGATGAAATAACGGAATGCATGAATAAGTTTAATTATAAGGTAGGCATACAAACACGTTTACAGTGGAAAAAAAAGTGATCTAGAGTGTAGTTACCCTTTAATGATGAAGTTAGCATATATTGTATTATGCACAAGCATTGAACCTTTTTTTCTGTCAGCACGCTGACATCTCTCATTTTCACATACGTATATAGTTACCCAATATGCATATCTTTTGTTTTCCCTCGGGGAAGGTACCTCAGAAAGGCAGGTTATTCCATGTCACCTAGGCTCCATGGATGCATGCTGGTTTCTCTAGATTTCTGGTCCGCGCACTGCCTCAGTCCTCTGTGTTTGTGTGTGTATGTGTATAGGCGTGTGTGTGTGTGTGTGGGTGTGGGTGGGTGTGCTGGAGGGCGCTTGTGCCAGCTCCGGGACTTTAGAAGGCTTCTGGCTGTCGCCTGTTGAGAAGGTTGAGAAACAGGGCTCGCTAGGGCCCCCTGCTGGCACTGCTGATACTGCACCCCAGTAGCACTTTGACTGTCAAATAAAACGTTACAAATACCCCCCTTTCCCTCACAGAGTCAGGTGTCTGTCCACTCCAGCTCTTCTGCCTCTGATTGGTGGAGTTTATGCTCCAAGGCTTTAGTGCCTTGTCTGTGAGCTTGCGTCAGTACTGATTGAAGCTGGGTTGTGTCCTCATTTGTGAAGGTTAGGTGGAGATAGTTAAGATCTGCAGCCATAATTTGTGTGATGTCCGTACTGTCATGCTGTGTGTGGTGTGGTGTCAGAGAGATCACCGTGATCGTGTTTGTGGGGGATACTATGGTGATAATGATGCGTGCGTGTGTGTCAACATTCCACCTCACCGTTTGTGGGGGATACTTCAGCTGTTTCGCATGTTGCAACATCAGTGTGTTGTCCTAACACCAGTGGGTTCCCCAAATATTTGAGTAGCGAGCCAGGTGAGAAAAGTAGCCAGCTAGGGGTGTTGGAGGCAGGGAGACAAATTGATCAAGTGACATCAGTTTTACAAAATTAATTATCTAAACTTAAATGTATTTCTAAAAGTAGTCGGCCAAAGAGAGGACTGTAGTCGGCCACAGCCATTTAGCTGAGAGCCGGCGCTTGGGGAACTCCTTGTAGCAGTTATTTCTCAAAAGTGGTCTAAAAATCATTGTCAAATTAAAATGTCCCTGCTATATGCCCTGTCAGTACTGCTGTGGTGTTTCTGCCAATGCCTCTGGCATGTGTGTACAGTGCTGACCTCTGTGTGTGGTGTCAGCACCGCGGTAGTGTGTGTGGTGTCAGTACTGCAGTAGTGTGTGTGTGGTGTCAGTACTGCAGTAGTGTGTGTGTGGTGTCAGTACTGCTGTAGTTTGTGTGTGGTGTCAGTACTGCAGTAGTGTGCGTGTGGTGTCAGTACTGCAGTAGTGTGTGTGTGGTGTCAGTACTGCTGTAGTTTGTGTGTGGTGTCAGTACTGCAGTAGTGTGTGTGTGTGTGTGTGTGTGTGTGTGTGTGTGTGTGTGTGTGGTGTCAGTACTGCAGTAGTGTGTGTGTGGTGTCAGTACTGCTGTAGTGTGTGTGTGGTGTCAGTACTGCTGTAGTGTGTCTGGCGTCAGCACCGTGGTAGTGTGTGTGTGTGTGTGCTGTCAGTACTGCTGTAGTTTGTGTGGTGTCAGCACTGCAGTAGTGTGTGTGTGGTGTCAGTACTGCTGTAGTTTGTGTGGTGTCAGCACTGCAGTAGTGTGTGTGTGGTGTCAGTACTGCTGTAGTGTGTGTGTGGTGTCAGTACTGCTGTAGTGTGTCTGGCGTCAGCACCGTGGTAGTGTGTGTGTGTGTGTGCTGTCAGTACTGCTGTAGTTTGTGTGGTGTCAGTACTGCTGTAGTGTGTGTGTGGTGTCAGTACTGCTGTAGTTTGTGTGTGTGGTGTCAGTACTGCTGTAGTGTGTGTGGTGTCAGTACTGCTGTAGTGTGTGTGTGGTGTCAGCACTGCTGTAGTGTGTGTGTGGTGTCAGTACTGCTGTAGTGTGTGTGTGGTGTCAGCACTGCAGTAGTGTGTGTGTGGTGTCAGTACTGCTGTAGTGTGTGTGTGGTGTCAGTACTGCTGTAGTGTGTCTGGCGTCAGCACCGTGGTAGTGTGTGTGTGTGTGTGCTGTCAGTACTGCTGTAGTTTGTGTGGTGTCAGTACTGCTGTAGTGTGTGTGTGGTGTCAGTACTGCTGTAGTTTGTGTGTGTGGTGTCAGTACTGCTGTAGTGTGTGTGGTGTCAGTACTGCTGTAGTGTGTGTGTGGTGTCAGCACTGCTGTAGTGTGTGTGTGGTGTCAGTACTGCTGTAGTGTGTGTGTGGTGTCAGCACTGCAGTAGTGTGTGTGTGCTGTCAGTACTGCTGTAGTTTGTGTGGTGTCAGCACTGCAGTAGTGTGTGTGTGGTGTCAGTACTGCTGTAGTTTGTGTGGTGTCAGCACTGCAGTAGTGTGTGTGGTGTCAGCACTGCAGTAGTGTGTGTGTGGTGTCAGCACTGCTGTAGTTTGTGTGGTGTCAGCACTGCAGTAGTGTGTGTGGTGTCAGCACTGCTGTAGTGTGTGTGTGGTGTCAGTACTGCTGTAGTGTGTGTGTGGTGTCAGCACTGCTGTAGTGTGTGTGTGGTGTCAGCACTGCTGTAGTTTGTGTGGTGTCAGCACTGCTGTAGTGTGTGTGTGGTGTCAGTACTGCTGTAGTTTGTGTGTGTGGTGTCAGTACTGCTGTAGTGTGTGTGGTGTCAGTACTGCTGTAGTGTGTGTGGTGTCAGTACTACAGTAGTGTGTGTGTGGTGTCAGCACTGCTGTAGTGTGTGTGGTGTCAGCACTGCTGTAGTGTGTGTGTGGTGTCAGTACTGCTGTAGTGTGTGTGGTGTCAGCACTGCTGTAGTGTGTGTGTGCTGTCAGTACTGCTGTAGTTTGTGTGGTGTCAGTACTGCTGTAGTGTGTGTGTGGTGTCAGCACTGCTGTAGTGTGTGTGTGGTGTCAGTACTACAGTAGTGTGTGTGTGGTGTCAGTACTACAGTAGTGTGTGTGTGGTGTCAGTACTACAGTAGTGTGTGTGTGGTGTCAGTACTGCTGTAGTGTGTCTGGCGTCAGCACCGTGGTAGTGTGTGTGTGTGTGTGTGTGTGTGTGTGTGTGTGCTGTCAGTACTGCTGTAGTTTGTGTGGTGTCAGCACTGCAGTAGTGTGTGTGGTGTCAGCACTGCTGTAGTGTGTGTGGTGTCAGTACTGCAGTAGTGTGTGTGTGGTGTCAATACTGCAGTAGTGTGTGTGTGGTGTCAGTACTGCAGTAGTGTGTGTGCGTGGTGTCAATACTGCAGTAGTGTGTGTGTGGTGTCAGTACTGCAGTAGTGTGTGTGGTGTCAGCACTACAGTAGTGTGTGTGTGTGTGTGTGTGTGTGTGTGTGTGTGTTTGTGTGGTGTCAGTACTGCAGTAGTGTGTGTGTGTTTGTGTGGTGTCAGTACTGCAGTAGTGTGTGTGTGTTTGTGTGGTGTCAGTACTGCAGTAGTGTGTGTAGGGATGGGTATCATTAAGATTTTAACGATACTACTACTCTTATCAATACTGCTTATCGTTTCTTTTTGTTGTTTTTTAAGATTAAAAAAGACAAATTAAGAACAGAATTGGCATTGCTTTATTCTCTAAACTTTCAGTAGCAACAGCATACAACAGCGATGTTTTGAATATAGTAGTATTATGTTGTGATAATGGAAATGTAAAATAAATTAAATAAACATCATTCACAACAAAATAAAAGACATTGACATACCATTATTTTCTGCACTATGACTTCTTGAGCAGAGAGAGTGGGAGAAGTTACTCATTTACGTATATCAATACCTAGTTAACTTAACGTTAGGTCCCTGTAATTTCCACAGTCCAGGAAGTAGGACTGGGAAATTGTTAAATAAAAATTATTAATAGACATGCAGGGATTAAAGTTCTCCATCACTACGATGGATTTCCGTCATTTCGGTTCAAGAGAGAATGTAGCCTATATGAGATGTGCGGAACAAAGCAGGGGTTGGTGGTTCAGAGATCGCGGAAGCAGCCTATATGAGATGTGCGGAACAAAGCAGGGGTTGGTGGTTCAGAGATCGCGGAAGCATGGACGAAAGAGTAGCCTAGACCTCAAAACTGATCTACAAATCACCATAATTCCCCATCATATAAAAACAAATAAAATGTGTGCAATTGTATTTGTGTTAATAAAATGATATGTATTTCATCTTAATGGTTCTATTTAGTCTGTCCGCTTACAAAACGATGCACATTGGTGCCGCCCCTATTCCTAGTCCCTATTTCTGTATGACATTAAAAGGGCATTGATTGTGTCCCAATGAAATTTTTTCGAAATTTTAAAAGTTATTCATCAACAAAACAACAGTTTCTACAGGCTCTGTTCCAACATTAATGGCTGAACAGCAAGCCTTATAGGCCTACTTACTGAGCACATATACACTGTAGCTTATTGAACGCTAATTCACCCATTCTCGCACTTAATGTGTGAGACGGCAGAGGGTGCCGCACTGCAGTAGTGTGTGTGTGTGTGTGTGTGTGTGTGGTGTCAGCACTGCAGTAGTGTGTGTGTATGTGTGTGTGTGGTGTCAGCACTGCAGTAGTGTGTGTGTATGTGTGTGTGTGGTGTCAGCACTGCAGTAGTGTGTGTGTATGTGTGTGGTGTCAGTACTGCAGTAGTGTGTGTGTGGTCTCAGCGCTGTAGTAGTGTATGTGTGTGTGTGTGTGTGTGTGTGTGTGTGTGTGGTGTCAGCACTGCAGTAGTGTGTGTGTGTGTGTGTGTGTGTGTGTGTGGTGTCAGTACTGCAGTAGTGTGTGTATATATGTGGTGTCAGCACTGCAGTAGTGTGTGTGTGTGTGTGTGTGTGTGTGTGTGTGTGTGTGTGTGTGTGTGTGTGGTGTCAGCACTGCAGTAGTGTGTGTGTGTGTGTGTGGTGTCAGCACTGCAGTAGTGTGTGTGTGTGTGTGTGTGTGTGTGTGTGTGTGTGGTGTCAGCACTGCAGTAGTGTGTGTGTATGTGTATGGTGTCAGTACTGCAGTAGTGTGTGTGTGGTCTCAGCGCTGTAGTAGTGTATGTGTGTGTGTGTGTGTGTGTGTGTGTGTGTGTGTGTGTGGTGTCAGCACTGCAATAGTGTGTGTGTGTGTGTGTGTGTGTGTGTGTGTGTGGTGTCAGTACTGCAGTAGTGTGTGTGTATATGTGGTGTCAGTACTGCAGTAGTGTGTGTGTGGTGTCTGCGCTGCAGTAGTGTGTGTGTTTGTGGTGTCAGCACTGCAGTAGTGTGTGTGTGGTGTCTGCGCTGCAGTAGTGTGTGTGTTTGTGGTGTCAGCACTGCAGTAGTGTGTGTGTGGTGTCTGCGCTGCAGTAGTGTGTGTGTTTGTGGTGTCAGCACTGCAGTAGTGTGTGTGTGGTGTCAGTACTGCAGTAGTGTGTAGCTTGTCAGTATGTATGGTGTCAGTAACGATGCGTGCGCTGTCAGTATTGCCGCCTGACCGGAAGCGTGTCTCAGCGGGAAAGACAAGCGGGAGATTAAGTTACAGAATTCCTTCACTGTGAAAAAGGAGAAGAAAAGCAGAAATGCGGAGTTGGACGGAGACGCTCCCGAACGTTTCCAGATGCAGGAATGCTGGAATGCTGCTTCCCGAAACTCCTGCATTTTTTTTACTCCTTTCCCCCCCTGAACAATGTATTACATTTCAGCTGCAATGAAAATAAATATGTTTCTCTTTCAAAGCTACGTGCGGGCAGAGAGGAGCTTTTACCAGTCTGAGGGTGCGGGGTGGCGCTGGGTGGGCGTGGGTTGCTGACGGTGGCTTGTCTTCATGTCTTCACACACACTCACACACACAATCACGCACTCACACACTCACACACTGCCACACTGCCACAACTGTTTTGGGAGGGCGGGGTTGGTTGGTCACGTTTCATTTTTCTTTTTAACATCAGGTGTTTTCATTGGCACATTTGTGATGTGTTTGTGCCAGTCAAGATTCAACACAACAAGGCAAGTTAATGAACTGTTTAATAAAGCAGCATGAATGGTTGTATGGGTGCGCTGTGTGTGCTGGGTGCACAACGTGCGTGCGTGTGTGTTTTTGTGTGTGCACGTGTCCGTACGTGCGTGTGTGTGTGTGCTCAGGGGTGTAACTATGTTATAGACATTGGGGGGGGGGGGGGGTCCTAATGAAATGTGGGGTCTGGGGGTCCCCCCCCAGAAGATTTTGGCATTTTTTAAGTGCATTTCCCACAATCCTGTGATACTTGTATATGAAAATGAGCACATTTAGAACACAGTTTTGAGCACTGCATTGACGATTTGAATTCTTACCAGGTGTGGAAGGGTCAATGTTATATTGAAGCGGATAGGGGATTTTGTTCTAACTTAAAGAGACAGTACATAACTTTTACATGCTTTTTTTACACATTTTAATGAATAATAAATAAACCCATTAATTCTCAAGGAATATAACTTACAAATGCCTCAGGAGTTTAACACAACTCTCTTATCCTATAATAACCCAAAATATATTGGCATTTCACTCCATTGTTTATTTTGTTTAAGTTATCTGAGCAGATCAAAGAGGAAACCAGAGGAAAACACAGATCGAACAACAAAGTTGTTTATTGTTGTTGCATGCTATCGCGTCCCTCGCTGCAACGCTCTGGCTAGTCTTTCACAGATGTCACGGCAAAAGAAAGGCTACGGCAGTTTAAGTTCATGCACGCGCGTTCACGCACAGCGCATATGCCGATGGGGGTGGGTCAAACACTTAAGTTTTATGAAAATCAGAAATAACGAGACGGATCCGTCGACAGTGCTCATTTTGAGGAAATATTTAACTTTTTTATTTTAAATATATAAATTTTTTGATTCAACATTGGGGGGGTAAAATTGGTATTTTTTCAACATTGCGGGGGACACGATTCCCCCAAAGAGTGCGTGATTACGCCCATGTGTGTGCTTATGTATGTATGGGTGTGTGTGTGTTTGTAAACTGTTGGCTTTGAGTTCTCCATCTTTCAGCACGTTTCCATGCAGGCTGTGCCAGGATGATGGAGGGGTGGGTGGGGTGGGTGTGGTGGGAAAGGTGGGAGAGTTGGGAGGGGTGGATGGAGTGGATGGAGTGTTTGGAGTCTTTCCCAGAGACTTACTGCTGTGTGCTGCGTCTTTGTTTCACAGAGGGCTGCTCCGGTCTGTTAGCGTGCGTGCGTGTATGTTAGCGTGCGTGTATGTTAGCATGCATGTGTGTGTGTGTGTGTTTGTGTGTTGGTGTGCATGTGTGCTACCATGCGTGGGTGTTAACGTGCATGTCTGTTAGCGTGCGTGTTTGTTAGTTTCCGTGTACCTTTGTGTTAGTGTGTGTGTGTGTGTGTGTGTTGCTTGCATATGTGTTGCGGTGCACACTTATAGGAAGGTGTGTTTGACTGTGAAAATGTGTTGTTGGTGTGGATGTGTGTTTATAAGTGAGCATGTGAATGTATGCATGTGTTACTGTTCACATATTTAAGTGCGCAAGTTTGGCAGGTGTGAACAAGTATTTGTATGTGTTATTGGTTGAATCTGTTTTTGATAGTGTACCTACTCCGGTTTGTGAGCATGTATGTTAATGTGTGTGTGTTTGTGCATGTTTGTGTATGTGTGTGCGTGTGCGCATGCGTGTGTGTGTGCGTGTGTGTTTGTGAGGATGTGTGTGTGTGTGCACGCATGTGTGTGTGTTTGTGAGGATGTGAGTGTGTGTGTGTGTGTGTGTTTGTGAGGATGTGTGTGTGTGTGTGTGCACGCATGTGTGTGTGTGTGTGTGTGTGTGTGTGTGTGTGTGTGTGTGAGAGGATGTGCTGCTCCAGTAATCTTGCTGCTGATTTGCTTGTACAGTAAATTAGTGTGCTTCCTCCTGCTCACGCCGGGGAAACAGGAAATGTGTCGGCCGGGCCCGGTGGTGACTGCTGTTCATTTCCTGTTGATAGCTGATCAGGGGAGCACCCCCCCCCCCCCCCCCCATCAGCATTACCCCACTGTACCTTGTCTCTGTATGCATCCCCATCAGCATTACCCCACTGTACCTTGTCTCTGTATGCATCCCCATCAGCATTACCCCACTGTACCTTGTCTCTGTATGCATCCTCACATACTGACAGACTGTCACACATTTGGAATGATTCCACCATTGAGTTAAGGTTTGCTGTTGGTTTATCGTTGAAAATAAAAACCTCTCATTCTTGCCTGGGCCATATTGTCCACTCAGCATCACCGCGGCGCGAACAGAACCTGCAATCAAGCTCTGCGCATTCTCCGTGGGAGACAAACGAAAAGGATTAGCGTGGCGCGGCGCTGAGATTGCGCGGTTTGGTTCCGAGCGCGCTTGGAGAGTCGCCCGAGCGTCGCGGTCGCCGTTGGAGTCTGCGGCGGAGCGAGGCGAGTCTGGCGCCGCAGGGGTTAAGTCCGTTCCCGGAGAGAGGGCTGTGGGTGAGCGGGCTGGCGGCCGCTTCCTGCCTGTAATGCAGCCTGGATGTTACACAGGCCAGATGGCGGGCAGAGACTCCGGTCTTCATGGACTCCCTTCATTAAATCTGCAGCCGCAATCACCCAGGCAGCTGCTTATGTCATTAAGGGCCCCAAAATTAAATAAGAACCCCTCCACCCAGCCGCTTAATGTGGCAGTGAGTATATGAACCCCTACCCCCCCCCCCCCAACCCCATAATGTAGCAGTGAGTATATTAATCCCTACCCCCCCCCCCCCCCCAACCCCATAATGTAGCAGTGAGTATATGAACCCCCCCGCCCAACCCCATAATGTAGCAGTGAGTATATGAACCCCTACCCCTCCCCCCCAGACCCCATAATGTGGCAGTGAGTATATGAATATCCTGTTGAGAAATATGATGTCTACCTGGCTCACTTTCACATAGTCTTGTATCATACTCAATATTGACAGATAGCATTTTGTGCCCCCCCCCTAACCCCTTAATGTGGCAGCCAGTTTCATCCGCACAACAGAACAAGAGGAGGGGGAGGACTGGAGGGGCGTGTGGCACAGTGGAGGGGCGGTTTCGTGGGGGTGGGAGTGGGGCAGAGGGGCGTGTCTCACAGCAGGGGGGTTTCAGTGGGGATTTATCGCGGCCTGTGTTACTGGTGCGAAGGGGCATGGGGGGGGGGCATGAGGGAGCCGTTATCCCCCTCACTGTGGATCACAGGGGTGAGGGCAGAGGTGACCTTTGACCTGTGTCACAGAAGCAAAGCTTCCTGAATCATTTTGTCTGCCTCTTCCTCTGAGGAGAGACTTTTACGTGCGACTGGCCTGCAGTTTGTCAGCGTTCCGTAGCTTTTGGAAGTTTGCTTTTATTTTGGTGGGGTTTCCCTTTGGTTGGTAGCTGAGCAGCTCTGTTTACGCACATTTACACCCCGCGCCAGTGAGCAAAGCAAACGAACAGCTCATTCGCATCTTTTACAACGGCAAAGATAAACAGTACGGCAGAGATATGGGCGGATATATAGGAGGGGTGTGGTCTCTCCGTGTGCGTTTGTGAGCGAGGAAGATGGAAGAAGAACGCTGTAAGATTATGGGTGAGCAAGTATTTGTGTGTGAGTGAACGTGTTTATTTGTGAACATATTTTATCATTTGTAAGAGTTTCTGTGCGTGTCTGAGTATATTAGGGTGTATTTTTTAGTGTATATCAGGGGTTGGCATTCCGTGTGTGTTTGCATGTGTGTTTATTTGTGTGCGCTTGTACGCATTTTTTTGTAATAACAGAATTGGCAGAACTGATGTAGTTAAGTCGCTCCAAAACGACGTCCATTGGCTGGGCGAAGCTCTTGTACTGCAGCACTGTGAATGAGAGCTGGCATAGATTTGGAGAAATAATACTCGTCATGCTGTGTAAATTCATGGCAAATGGAAAAAGAGGGCAAAAAGGCCAAGTAAACTCTCTACTGTGGATGAATAAATCTTTATTAAAGAATTCAAGGCCGATGATGGTGCATATTTCCAAAATGTACAAATAAGAGCCCACCAAAGTTGGGAAAAGAAAGGTTCTTTGAGAATCCAGTTGTTCCAGTTGAAAAAGCAGTCCTGAACACACTATTCAGCACTGATGTATTATTAGGATAAATAGGAGAAGACTTTAGGTGCTTTGAAAATGGGGAACTGGTTTTGTTAACATAAAGACACTGCAGGTACACTCAACAGATTAATTTGGGGAATAATTACCCATATGGCTGCAGTTACACCTGATACCAAGGAAGTATTTAAAGGAAATTTTGCCCAAAAATGAAATGGAGAAACGGTTATTGTCTTTGCAATGTCAATATACGTCTGTGTGGGTGCTTTGTTAATCCAGGAAGTTGCTGTGTCAGTGACTTGTCTCTATCTTTTAAAATTTGTAATGAAAAACGGTATGCGCTGCCAATTCTGTATTCTCGATCTCTCAGGCTCCAGTTTCATCCAGAGACTCTATGTCTGTGAGATGCTGGTGAAAGGCATGATGGGAATTGTGTTATGATGCCAAATTGGAAAACTAGGTTTTGCCCAGCATGGCAGCATTGTAAAAATCAGCATGCCCTGATGGTATATATACACCTAAGAGCACTGGGGAGATTATTTATAGACCACTAACAAGCATTATAAATTAAATTAAGCCGATGAATATTTGGGCTAGATTTTCAAAAAACGTTCTTGATTGAATGCAAAGAATGACCATGTCTGGACAGGCTGTTTTGAGAAGTGTATTCCTCAGGGGATCAATGTCTTGGGGCCTCTGCCCATCCATGTTTGCATGAATTTCCTTAATGAAAAGTAAACATTAGGAGAAAGATTGATACAATTTTCAGGGGGGGGGGGGGGGGTTTGCAAGGGTCCCAAATTAGTTCAAGAACTTTTAAAAGGATTCAGATTGGACTGACACCCAGAAAATGAATTTTAGCATTGCCAGATGTAAAGTTATACATGTGGGCTGATTTAATTTAAAGCAGGAATATTTCATATTGGGAGGTACTGAATTAGAGTTGGCGCGATATGAAAAACTGTTTAGTGTAGGAGCTGACCCAAGTATAAATTCAGACTAGGGCTGTTTAAAAATGCACAAAACTATGTTTTTAAAAGCATGATTTTTAAATGTTTAAGTGATAATGAATGGCAACTAGGTAATAAATCATTCAGCTCTGTAACAGTAGTACCTTTGTGACGATATGCATGGAGGTGATTTCTCTGGAAATACTGTTTCATGTACAGTAGCTGTGTCATGCAATTACTGCAATTACTGAAACAGGGCTGGATGCCCTTGAGACTATAAGCAAAATGACAAACGCATATGGCCTTAATGGCCTGTTGTGTGCACGTGTGTGTGTGCGCGCGCGTGTGAGTGAGTGTGTGTGCGAGCGTTTGTGCGAGCGTTTGTGTGTGTGTGTGTGTGTGTGTGTGTGTGTGTTGTACGTGCGTGTGTATATTTATGCATACGTACAGTACAGTAATGCTGCACTGTCACTCTTTCCCTTGGACCCCTGTCTCCTCTCTGCTCCTGCAGTATAGCTGCTTATTTTTAGCTGTTTGTCACCTACAAATCATGAATGTGCTGCGTCCTGCGTTTCTGGAGTCACGAGGCCCCGTGCTTCTCCTGACCAGCTAACCTTTACTGCTGTCTGCCCCACAATCACTCTCCTGCCCTCCAGAGCGGCCCCTCTCCCACCCCGACACCACCTCCAACGCAGTCCCACCCCCTCACCGCCTCCAACACAGACCAGCCTCAGGCCCTTAAACCAAGACTGTCGTTGTACCCTTGAGCAAGGTACTTAACCTGAATTGCTTCAGTATATATCCAGCTGTATAAATTGATACTATGTAAAAAATGCAAAAGTTCTGTAAGTTGCTCTGGATGAGAGCATCTGATAAATGCCACTAATGTAATGTAATGTAATGACTCCCTGCAGTATCTAATGAGTCTGAACTGTGCGTGTGAACGTATACACGCGGTGAGGCTTGATCTGGCGGTAATAGCGCTGTGTTTTGCGGCGCAGTGCTGCAGAGCCTCGCACTGGCCCCGTTCCACGCTGCGGTGGCGCTGAGTGATGACCTCGTCCTTTCCTGCAATGCAGTTTGGCAGGGATGTGACTCGGCAGTCCTGCATTGCAGTGGCTCGGAGTGATGACCTCACTCTGTCCCACAGTAGAGTGGCGCAGGGTGATGACCTTGCCCTCTGCAGTGCTGCAGAATGATTTGTACTTGAGGAGAGGGCACAGCAGAATCATACTTTTTCCCTGGCACACAGACGAAGAGGAGAATGGTTACCACGGTGACCAGGTGCTCTTGCACAGGGGAGTGATATTCGCCACACTGACCAGGTGATCTGAGAGTGTCTCTCAGCTCCTGTACCATACATGCCAAAATGAGTGTCTTTTGCTCTGTCAGTCTGCCTGTTGGTCTGTCGGACAGTCTGTCTCTCTCTGCTGGATAGGTTTTTGTTTTTGGGGTCAGGAAGATAATTCCTGGCTTTCTGATAGGGGGCGCTGTTTCTCCTGGCAGAATGGCACGGCTCTGTGAGCCTGGGAAATCCAGATGTTGCCTTGTGCAGAGCGTTGCTGTCCTTCTGCTCCGGCCAGAGTCGAAACCCAGCGGACAGCGTCAGAGTCTGATCATCTTATGTGCTTGATAAATTATAAGAGCCACACCCGTTACGCAGTATTTATAATGGATAACCGAAATGACCGATTATGGTTGTTGTTTATTAAATTAATTTTATTATACACTGGCTTCAAAACTGAAGATTCATTGTAAGGAAAATTTGCTTTGCGTCTTTGGGTAATTTATGCTTTTCAGCCATTTTTTCGAAGGGCTTTCTCTCATTCATGTCCAGTACATGACTCATTAATTGTAGTTTTGGTGGTACTTGCTGTATGCCCAGGCATTGATGTAACTGAATAACCCTCATCTGGTTGCCACTCCTGAAGTAATATCTTGTTTGGTTTCAGGTTTGCTGCCAATTTAACTCTCAAGCAGAGTTGATTTATTACTTTCATTTCCGCCAGCGTATTGTGTGAAGAACACTACTCGCAAAACCAGATTAGTCACGCATTGCTGGAATCCATCAAATGTTCAGGCCAAGAGAGCAGGAAGTTAGGATTTGTAACCTGCTGTTCAGATCTTTAAATGTCACTGGTTTTTGTTTTGTGAGATGATTCTGTGTAAACTTGTTTAACACTAAATTTCAGATGGTTTTGCTGTGAAACCTGAGCAATTTTCACCTTCGCTTTTTTCTTTGCCAGTTTTTCACAGCTAGTTAGGGTCATTTAAAAATGTTATATGGATGTACAAATATTTATCTGTTTATGTAATGAATTAGGCTACACCTGTCATGCCTCCTACAAAAGTGGATCTTTTCGGTTTTCAAAAAGTACTGCAATGTAAAAAAAAAAAAATGTAATTAACAAAATGCATTGTAGTTTATGGTGGTTTCTACACCAAGCTGCTGTTGTGAGCATGTCTCCATCCTTCAGTGAATTGCCCAACTTGGCATGATTTGTCACCATATCTGGGTAGGAATCCATTGCTAGGAATGCTGACAAACCCACTGACCCACCCAAAATCTGTGACTCACTTGTGTGTAAACACAAAGCATCGATCACAGCTCTCATAAATTAGCAGTCACAAGTGAACTTTGGTTTGGTAGAAAAAAGGAGGATACATCAGGAAAGCCCATAGTGGTACTGTGATTGGAAAGTTTCCATCTAAAGGCTGCAGGCCTCCGTATGTTGACCCTCCACCTGCTAGGGGGAGCTATCACATACATTCTACCCATCTTGTAGCTCCAAATCTCTGTCAAAATGTTTGTTTTACAAAATTGGGTGTGTGTCAACGTCTGCCACGTGGATAGCAACGATTCAGCAGGTTTCCAAATGTAGTACTGGTAATTACTCCAGTGTCAGATTGCATTTTGACAGGAAGTATCTCTCGCTGAGCTGACTCCGGCCCTGTACTGTCATCGCTATGACAGCTGCGACGCGACTTTGAGCGGTTAAACAAATATAAATACTTGTCAGCAAATTTAGTTTAAATGCATAGGAACACAGACAGTATGACAGTTTTAAACGAATCTATAACTTAACAACCTTGTTAAACAAGTCCCTGTTCTCCCCTGCATTACAATGGTGATTGTAACGAGAGAAGCACTGGTGACTGTAACTGAGTTGCTACATTTAAGCTGTTAATATGTAATGATTCCAGTTCAGTTAAGACCACCAATTCAACCCTGGTATAAGCATACATTCTGTAATAGATGCTCATGCTGTAAAAGAATATTCCAGGAATAACAGAAACGCGTGAATGCAGACGCTGGGTCAAGAGCAAGAGTGAGGGACATACAGTCAAGCCGGAAAGTCTGTTTCACCTTCTCCACGTTTTATTACGTTACAGACATATTCTACAATAGATTGAGTTCATTTTTTGTCTCAAAATTCTATACAAAATAGCCCATAATGACAAAGTGAAAACACATTTTTAGACATTTGTGCTAATTTATTAAAAATCAAAATGTAAAATATCATATGTACACAAGTGTGCACACCCTTTGATATGACACCCAAAAGTGAGCTGAGGTGCATTTTGTTTCCACTGATACTACTTGAGATGTTTACTTAATCGGAGTCCACCTGTGATAAATTCAATTGATTGGACATGATTGGGGATTGCCAACACCTGCCTATATAAGGTCCCACAGTTGACAGTGCATGTCAGAGCAAACTCTAAGCCATGGGGTCAAAGGAATTATCTGCAGACCTCAGAAACAGGATTGTGTCAAGGCATAGATCTGGAGAAGGGTAGGGAAAAATCTCTGCAGCTTTACAGGTCCCAAAGAGCACAGTGGCCACCATCATTCGTAAATGGAAGAAGTTTGGAACCACCAAGAATCTTCCTAGACCTGGCCGCCCGGCCAAACTGAGCAATCGGGGAAGACGGGCATTGGCCAGGGAGGTGAGCAGGAACCCGAGGGTCACTCTGACAGAGCTCCAGCGTATCCTTGTGGAGATGGGAGAACCTTTCAGAAGATCAACCATCCAGGCAGCACTCCACCAATCAGGCCTTTATGGTAGAATGGCCAGACGGAAGCCCCTCCTTAGTAAAAGGCACATCACAGCCCGCTTGGAGTTTGCCAAAAGGCACCTAGAGGACTCTCAAACCATGAGAATCAAGATTCTCAAGTCTGATGAAACCAAAATTGAACTTTTTGGCCTGAATACCAAGCGTCACGTCTGGAGGAAACCAGGCACCGCTCATCACCTGGCTAATACCATCCCTACAGTGAAGCATGGCGGTGGCAGCATCATGATGTGGGGATGTTTTTCAGCAGCGGGAACGGGGCGACTAGTCCTGATAGAGGGAAAGATGAATGCGGCTAAGTACACCGAGATCCTTGAAGAAAACCTGCTCCAGAGCGCTCTGGACATCAGACTGGGGCGAAGGTTTACCTTCCAACATGACAACGACCCGAAGCACACAGCCAAGAGAACAAAGGAGTGGCTTCGGAGAAAGTCTGTGCATGTCCTTGAGTGGCCCAGCCAGAGCCCAGACCTGAATCCAATTGAACATCTGTGGAAAGAGCTGAAAATGGCTGTGTACCGACGCTCCCCATCCAACCTGACGGAGCTTGCAAGGATATGCCAAGAGGAATGGGCAAAAATGTCCAGAAACAAGTGTGCCAAGCTCGTAGCGTCTTTCCCAAGACGCCTTGAAGCTGTAATCGCTGCCAAAGGTGCAGCAACCAAGTATTAGGCTAAGGGTGTGTACAGATATGTAACCCCTAAATAACCTATTTTTATCAGTAAAATAAAATTGCATATTTTCTAAAAACCTGTTTTCACTTCGTCATTATTGGCTATTGTGTGTAGATGTTTGAGGCAAAAAATGAACTCAATCTATTGTAGTATAAGTCTGTAACGTAATAAAACGTGGAGAAGGTGAAAGGGGTGTGCAGATTTTCCGGCTTGACTGTATGCAGAACATGCTAGTTGTGCTTTATACACAACTGCATAAATTAGCTACCTGTAGCGTGGGCCCACAGTCTAATTCTCTTTCATGTGCGATAGAAATCAGGTGATTCAATTACTGCAAAAAGCACAAGTAGAAATGGCATTCCTGCATCCGTAACATTAAGACATCATGATTTGCTTCCCTCTACTAGAGTTGTACGTAAAGCACTAAATTGCTGATCCCCTGCCACAGGGTGGCCATTTTAGTTGGTGTTCAGATGACACGATGAGGGGAATCCTGAGTGCTGGCACCTGGGCATGCTAGAAGCGACAAAGTGTGTAGTAAAAAAAAAACTGTCAGTTACCTTACAAGAGCCTGCCTCACTTAACCCAGGAAACAAACTGGAGTTTGGTTCTTCTGAACATGCATATTTATGCAGATTTACCTGGGAGTGGTAATGGTGGTGCTGCAGGATTTAGGAGAGTACCTGTAGATACCGACCAGGAGCCGAGGCACAGGAAGGTAGAGGGCCCGGGTAAGCCTGGGCAGGCTTCCACCTGCAGTGCAATGCGACGGAGTCTGTTTGCGGGGTGGGCGTTGTTCCGTCCCGTGTCACGCGATACATGTGTGTTTATATGTTTACTGAGCATTTGCATATGACCTGCGGAACGCACTACTGGGATTTTTGCTTTTTAGGCCAAATTAATTTTGCTTCCTGCTAGTGGAGCGTTCCTTGTGCAGTTTTTTTCTGTAGGGCCGTGAGGAACCAGGCCCTTTCGGCGAATGTTTTTCCGATGTTCGTGCATTTGTTCGTGCGACCTAAACCCCCACCCCCACCCCCACCAGCACAACCGCCCACCTCTGCGCACCTCTCCCCTGTCCCACTCCAGATGGGCCTTTTCCCGGAATCTGGTGCCTAAGGACACATGAGGACTCCAGACCCATTCGCCCTATTTCATCTGTCTTCTGTTTTTTTTCTTTTCTTCTGTCTCCGAGTCTGTCCTTGGAGCCTACTAACAAGGGGCACAGGAAGAAAACAACCTTACAGCTCACTTGTGCCCCCTGAAGAATGCGCTCAGCCGTTTTTCAGTGGAAAGGTACAACGGTAAACATAAAAAAATGGCAGTTTAAAAGAGGGAGAGGGAAAGCAGCACTTTAGTTTGGACAAGCGCGAGCCTGTCAAAGTATCAAAAGTTTTGATGTTTAAATTCTCCGAGTTGCCTGCAGTTTGGGGCCTGCTGGGTTTTTATAGTCTGTGTGCCATTTAGGCATCAGAGCGCTCTCCGGAACGTCCGCTGTGGGATTAAACTCTTAGGGCTTGATTCTTTAGCATGTGCACAAAAACTTTTAGTGCACGCAATACTAATGACACAACCAATGATTGGTGCAAAACAAATACCATGACCAACTCATTGTCCGCAACTACGCTTATTGCTCCGAATTGGAAACTCAAAGGGTTTCCTGTAGAACCACACAGGTTGCTTACTGTAGCACAGATTAGACTTTGCTTACTGCTCCCAGTTGGTAAAGTGAGCTACTACGTGAGCTACTACTACTAAGTGATCATACTAAAGAGACTGAAAGACCCTCTTATTGGAACATGAAATTACCCACCCTGTTTTTAAACTTTGGATGGATTGTATTGGATGGAACAGGAAGCCTGCTACAATGTCACTCTCTCTGGAACTGTGCCACCGTCACTGATATGACGGCGAAACTGCCCTGTCGTTTGGGTGGATGGCGAAACTGTTTTATCGTGCCATCCACTCGTTATTTTTAGATAATGCAGAGTTTTATTATAAGCCTTTTAAAGTGAATGATTAGCTATGTTTTTGCAGTGCCAGAATTGGCCATTCACAGTGAACCCTGTGAAAACAGCACAGGACAATATCTGTGAAGAGTTGTTGCTTGTATTTCACTGTATCTGCAATAATCTGCTTCGGTTTTATCTGAGTGTTTCTGACTCTTGGACGGTCTTTCATACATTCTGTGTCTATGGTGCACGCAGGCTGTGTCTCTTTCTCTTACAATATCTGTGGTGTATAGTCTCTCTTACAATATCTATGCTTCACACTGTGTCACTCTCTTTCTCAATTACTACGGTGAACACCGTCTCTGACAATTTGTGTGTGTGTGTGTTGGTAGTATGTGCTTTGTGAGGACCGAGGGTGTGTGTGTGTGTTGGTAGTATGTGCTTTGTGAGGACCGAGGGTGTGTGTGTGTGTGTATTACATCATTATTTTTGTTTCATTAGGGCAAAGGGGGCTGTTGTGTGTCTGTAGTTGTAGTTGCAGGTTGCATGGCCCCTCTGGCCCTGCGGCCCTCTGCCAGGCTAATTGGAAACAGGAACGGCAGGAATGTGGGCTCCTGCCAAGAGGAGGCCTCCCTGAACCACATCTGCCTGGTATGAGAGGCCCCGGAGACCAGCATCACAGGGAGATGAGCCTGTGTATTACTTTGCTATATACATGTATACACACACACATGCATTTATGCCCATGCACAACACAGTCAGAACACACACTCGCACATACTGTATATACACCCACGCATATTCATACACACACACACACACACACACACACATTTATGTACATGCACATACATGCGCAATGCACGTACACACATGCACATATTCATGCACATCCACATGCACACACACATATTCATGCGCATGCAGACACACACACAACACATGCACGAGCACACACACACACACACACACACACACATACGTGCCACAGTGAACACTCTTCTTAGATCTCCAGATCCCCCGCGTTCTGAAATCTGGGCTATTGCAGACTAAAGACTTGTGTGAGAAACAGTGATCTAAAGATGTCAGCCCATGCTTGTGTGTTGTCTTTCCTTGAAGCAGCACAATGAGATTCTGATGCGTTTCAGTGAGAGGAGATGAAAGCTGCTGTCAGCTAATTACCAGGCGGCAGACTAAACAAACACAGATTTCTTCATGGGGAGAAACATGTTGATTGTTGGAGAAATAATTCTGCACCAAATTCTGACTTCTTTTTCATGGTCAAGGCCTTGGACAGACATTAAGGACAGACATTAAGGACAGACATTAAGGACAGACATGGTATGCCGTGCTGCAGAACTCATTTTGCCACATTTATGGAGAACAAAATAAAAAAAAATTAAAAAAAACGGTTACTAAACCTCTCATCTACATTCAAATTAATTTGCTGATAATGCGATAGAGCCTAAGCTGTATTTGGAAAAACAAACGTACCGTTTATATATAGTAATATCTAATGTTTATCAAATTGGAGCTTGAGTTTAAGCTTCTGAAAACAGACTAAGCATCTATTTGATAATGAATCCCGTTGGATGTTTTTAGTTTGTATGCACAGTGCAGAAACTTAGTCCCTTACAAATTCAATAAAACATTCAGGTTTGAGAATGTCCAACCGGACACTTTCCCAGGGTTTCCTTTGCATGTGGCTGTGTTGGCCTCCCTTTCGTATGTGTGCAGGCTGGGAGCAGCAAGTACGTCTGCGCCCCGCGGCAGCTTCTTGTGTGTGATTGAGTGCTCGGGACATGTCGAACTCTGTCAAACGCTGCTTTCCTCGTCCGCAGCGCATTCCTGCTCTCTCCCCTTCAGCGATGGAGGAGCTCTTCTCTTACAGACAGACCCGGGGGGGAGGAGCTCCCCACTTACAGACAGACCCGGGGGGAGGAGCTCCTCAGTTACAGACAGACCCAGGGGGAGGAGCTCCTCAGTTACAAACAGACCCAGGGGGGAGGAGCTCCTCAGTTACAGGCAGACCCTGGGGGAGGAGCTTTGCACTTACAGGCAGCCCCTGGGGGAGGAGCTCCTCAGTTACAGACAGCCTCTGGGGGAGGAGCTTAATCACTACCCTTGACAAAGAGCAAAAAATGGCTGTATAAAAATAAACGACGCAGGCGATGGGCTATATTGTATGCTCAAACACATGGGAAAATTGTATATATTAATACAATATTTTTTTAATACAATTGCTCAGAGAGAAAGTAATTTTTTTTTAGCAAGTAGCCTAATAATTTTGTTTCTTAATGCTCAACTTTGACTGAAATTGGGTGTTATGGTCAGGTGCGACCAAAATTGAGCTTTTTGGCCATGTGCATCAGAAATGGGTTTGGTGGCAGAAAGAAGATGCTAATGTTGAAAGAACGTGAGACCAGGCTAAGGTCAAATATGGTGCTGGATATTTCATGCACGGTTCCTAGGGCTCTGGTCAAGGTCAATGCCAGCATGCATTAAGATATTTTTGCCAAAATGTTACTATTATTTTGCCAATAATCGACCAAGAAATGGTTATCTGACCACAAAATAACTCTTCTGCAAAGGCCATCACTGTCTCTCCAGAACCTGGTTTAATTTGTGGTTTGAACTGAAGACCGCCGTCCACATGTGCTGCCCAAAGAGTCTAAAGGATGTTGAAGGTTCTGTATGGAGGAATGGTCAAAGATCCCCTAAATATGATCATTAATCAAAAAAAAAAAAAACCTTTGTAATGTTACTGAACACAGGGGTGCCAATAATTTCAAAACCTCTCTTTTTGGGAATTAAAATGATTACTTCACTTTAGTAATTTTCAATTTTTTCTTGAGCGTACAATATAGCTCTCTATGTGTGTTGTTTTATGTTTTTGCTCATCTTAAAGAGTAACTACACCCACTGTCTCAGCCTGTCTCCGCCTACTACACAATTTAGAAAAATGCCCATGACTGGCGGGGATTACCCACAGTCCAGCCTGGCTCTGCTGGGGTAGATAACTCATTAAGCTGGCGTTGGAAGCTTCTCTTTCTTAAATAACATGCTACTTGGGCAGAGGAACAGATTGTATTTCATTGCATGGATATGCCCCAGCATGTCCAATCTGAAAATCATTAGCCAGACGAACACTTAACAGCTCAGCCAGGTGAGGGAGTGAGTGAGCAGAAGGGAGGTTGCGTGAGGGAGGGAGAGGTAGAAAGACTGAATCCAGCAAGCAGCTGTGACGTATGCAGCGCCCTCAAAAGATTATTCACACCTGTGATAAGCTGAAAAAAGACTATATACAATAAATGTTGTGAGTACTGAGCTATACTTTAATTCTCAAATGTAGCAAATATTCTACTGTAATATGATTCAGTGGAATAAACCAAAATGGTTTTTAATCACTTTTTTAAATTTTATTTGCTTTTTTAACGGTAAGTTATGAATTACTTTCCCCAAAAAGGTGTCAGAAATATTCACACATTTTTTCAGTGCTTCCGCCCCCTCCCTTTGCAAGGATAACACTACTGTGTCATGTTCTATAGTGTTTTAGGAGATTAAACATATGGGGGGGGGGGGGGGGGTCTTTGACAATTCCTGTACCCAGAATCTTACAAGATCCTTCAGGTCCCTCATTGTCTTGCGGAAATATCCCTTTGCTGCTTCCTGATAGAGATCCAGATTTTTGAGAAGAATGTCTTGATATTTGCTTATTATGATTATGATTCCAATGACCTCAACAAGAGCGCCAGGACCTGTAGGTGCAACAAAAACCCTCAAAGATGGAAAATAACATCAAAGATCCAGCAACATATTTTACTTGTAGATATGATGTTCTTACAATATAAGCATCCTTCTGATGCCAAACCCATCACTGGTGTACGTGGCCAAAAAGCTCAAGTTTTGTCTCATCTGACCATAACACCTGTTTCCAATTACGGTTCCAGTGCCATTTAGCGAACTCCAGATGCTTAATTCTGTTGATTTCCCTCAATAGAGGCTTTTTTCTGGCACCTCTTTCAAAAACCCTGTTGGCAGTGAGCGAGAGAGCGAGCGAGAGCGCGAGTGAGAGAGAGCTTGAGAATGGTCTGGGTCTCTGAGGTTATCAGTCCATGCAGCTGTGTTGCAGCCTTAAGGCCTTCTCTTATATACGTGAGCGGTACCACCACTTCCAGGTATTTATCGTCCCCATTGTTACCAACTCCCCACCCAGAGAAAATGCCTCCGCCCCCCCTTCAAAAAAAAAAAAAAACTAACTAAAGAAAGCTGTGTAAAGAGAGGAGTTCTGAAAGTGTTTTTTTTTTTTATAAAGGCTCTCACTTCCTTCTTTACAAGGATGTAGCATTTCCACAAACAGTGCTCTGACCCCTCCCCCTATGCCCTGCAGTATACAAGATGTACAGAGAGACGGACTGAGAGACAGAGACGCAGGGACCCCGAGACAGTTTAGCGCCAGTGTGTTTGAGAGACTTTCACCCTGGGTCACATCAATGTGCTTCCTGTCTTCTGTGGGCTGCACACAAAACCAATGATTCCACGTCTTTTTGCTCTTCTCTTTTGAAAGAAACTCTCTGTCCTCTATTTGCGAAAGCATCAGTGTGTTACCAGTGCATGTCTGTGGGTTTGTTCTCCCAGTTATTGTAGCTGTGGTTTTCCCCTGAATGATGCCAGGAAGCAGGGGGTGCCCAGAGCACCACTTCTGTAATATCTGCCATCGCACCCCTGGCACCTGTGGTTTTTCAGGGAAATCTCTGTTTGGCACCGAAAGCAGGGCTGCTCGTAGCAGCGCTCCGTTTCTCTGAAGTGAACCTTGCGTCCCCCCCCCGCCCCACCCACCCCCCCCTTCCGACCTGTTACCTGAGAGGAGGACTGCAAAGCAGGCTTGGAGCCCGGGCGTGGCACTCGGCAGAGAACGGCAAAGGGTTCAACCTGTTGGCCTGTGGCATGGTCTGCCATCCTGCCAGAGAAAGACTCCTCTCCCTTCTCTGCTTAGAATTAAGTCAACACAGACAGCCCCCGCCCCCCCCACCCCCCCCAGCCTCCTGGTCCCTCCCTGTCGGGACCTGTCCCGTGTTTGCTGTTCCACTTCTCACCCAGAACCTCCCCTTCAGTAGAGCACATAGCAAACATTGATTTTAAAACTAGACATGCGCTTTTTATGACTCAGAGAACAGGGAAGAACTACAGGCTGGTCTTACCTTCTGTAATTATTTGAAAATTACATTTTCTACAGTGTTGTGATGGACAATTACCATCGTGACATTTAAACCTCTACAGGAGGAGGACAAAATGTACAGTTATTTCAATGGCTGCATAGTGACTGATAGTCGTGGGCTCACCCCAGCTGTCTAAAATGTATGTGACGGTACAGGTCCGCCCCCATATCACTGGGAACAGGCACCTGACTTTAAAGACTAGCCGCTTGCATCGAGAAAAGGGATTTAGGAGAGATGAGTGATTCTTCAGGTTCCTGTCAACGTAGTCCACATCTACGATAAGAGCGCGCTGTTAGTCTGTGTTCAGGCGGCTCCCATAAGCCCCCAGGCAGATCGACTGCGTGATTCATGTCAGTTTTGCAGGTTATCTTTCCCTGTTGTCTCTGGTTGGCAGTGTAAAATATCACACCATCCACAAGCCTAATGCACCCTCATTCGCTAGAGTAGAGAGTAGAGCAACAGGCTCCACATCCTGCTGCTTCTTGCTCTGAAAAAGTCCTTTCCAAAACCAGTCTTTTCTGGCCCTGCAAGCTGAGCAGTCTTTAACGGGGCCTTCAACCAAAAATCTATATTTCATGGCAACTGGTCCCATAGACAATAATATGTGGACATTCCGTGTGAAATTGTACACAAATTCTGTTGACGTCTCAGGTTTTCCTGAAATTTTTGTTACACAAAGAAACTTTCTATTGAGGAAGGATGTTGAACACATATTTGAGCGTTTTGTCACACATACTTTTTTCAATCAAAGCACTCATTCTGAGGAATTTTTGGCACTATTATAGGTGCCTCCTATTAAGAACCCGCCATGTTTTAACCATACACGGAACCAACAACATCAACATCTTTATAGGATGTTCTAAATTAAAAGAGTAATAACAATTCTGTAGGATATTTGTGTACAGCAGTTTGCTAAAGTGTTCATGTTTCAAATATACAATTTTGATTTGCTCATATTTTAAGATGTTTTTCAATTCAGAGCAGGATATCTCTGCTACTATTTGGGCTACGGGGGTGTATATGTTAATCCAAACAAAAATATGTTTGAAATGTAACCAAAAATTCCTATTTGTTAAGAAATAACAGGCTAACTTTTCTCTTGTGGTGTTACGTGTTTTTCCAAAGTGGTGTCAGGGGTGCGACCCAAGCAGCCGAGGCATTCACACGGAATGTCCCTGTGGTGGAAAAAATGTGCCAACTACAACATAGCAATCCACTAGATATCCGTCTCCCAACCGGGAAACATCTGCCCGTGTCACGCTGTTTGTGTCGTCCGGGCAACCGCCTCCTCTCTCCATGTAATAGCGACACACTGCTGGGTCAAATAGGTGTGCTTTGGATCCAAGACCTGGCAAGTATGATATCTAAACTGGAAAAATATGCTTTTTACATACCTTCCAGCAGTGGAGGGATCAGTAGAATACAATAACATTGAATTAGGGTGTAGTTTCCCAATACGCTGTTCACTGTTCACAGATCTGTGGATGGGCCCAGGGGCTAAATTTAGTGTAGTGGTTAGGTGACTGAGCTTGTAATTTGAAGGTTGTGGGTTTGATTCCCAGCTGGTTCTCTGCTGTTGTTCCCTTGAGCAAAGGTACCTGACCTCAATTGCTTGAGTAAAATATCCGGCTGTATTTATAGATTGTAATCGGTAAGTCTCTCTAGATAAGAGCTTCTGCTAAATGGCAAATGTATTTATTTTACATGCAGTTTCCTACCAGTATATGTTGTACCCCTGACAAGAGGCACTAGCTTGTATATATTTTCCAAAGTTCAGTAATCACTATAATGTCTGTTTATGGGCCTGTTGTTTGTTTTGCACAGTTCAGACTGGCTGTGTAATTTTCATTTGGGCTGCTCTGTTTTGTGTATCTATGTGAAATTCTTTGGTGTGGGCAGACCACTTACAAGCAGTTGACCAGAGGGGGCGCTAGTGAGCAACACAGTGGCGTACCCACCAACTGAAAGCCCTCCCTCCGTGTGTGTGATGCTACAGCCAAACATGCACCACCTTGGGTGGGTGGGGGGCTGCTGGTCACAGTCAGCACTGAAATGGTCAGGATTTAATGGCAGACCATAGGGCATGTTTCTATGCCAAAAAACCATTGTTATCCTGTAGCCTCTGGTTTGTCTTTTTTTAAACTTTTTTTAAACTTTATTTTTTAACTTTCTCTCACATAAGTTTGTATCGGACCCAAAAACTCCCTTGTTTTACATCCTGTACTATGAATCCGTAAGACATTTAATACAGTCTTTGGTTGTAACTGGTGAAGTGACCGGGGGCCCTATTTTACACCCGGCGCTAAGCGGCGCTAACCCAAACGCAAGTGTCTTTGCTATCTTACACCCGGCGCATGGTTCATAATAACGCCTTGCGTTCACGTCCTTTAACTACCATGTATTCTTGCGCCCATTACAAGTGAACTGGGCGTGTTGGTCTTAAGATGAGGAGTGGCTAGGATTCTTTCTGGCGTATTGCTATCTTGAGCCAGGAGAAAGCGCTTGCGCTAGAACCACCACAAACCTGGTCTAAAGTCATGTCGCAGTTGTTTACATGTTATTTTAACGGCGCATATAAGTGTGTCTACATAGGCGTGTGCACAACGCGCGTACCATCCATTTACATTTTAGTCATTTGGCAGACGCTCTTATCCAGAGCGACGTACATTAGTGCATTTTCAAACTAGGAACAAGTGCGTTAAAACAACCCTAAAAGGTAAATACGATTTCAAACACCAGGCGTAGTCAGTATGATTTTTTATTTTTTATTTTTTTTTGGGGGGGGGGCACACGATATCGATCATTGGCGTGTACAACAGTAAGCCAATAAGTAACCTTAAGTATTAAACTAGCAGCTTGAACCACTTAAACAAGGATTCAGAAAAACACAATCAAGGGAGGTCACAAAGAGGTAGGGAGGGGTGGAGAGAGGTGCAGCTTGAAGAGGTGAGTCTTCAATCTGCGCTTGAAGGTGGTCAGACTTTCTGTTGTTCTGACCTCCACGGGGAGCTCATTCCACCACCGTGGGGCCAGGACAGACAGACGTCGAGACCGGGTGCTAGTATGAAGTGGGGGGGGGGTACCAGTCGTCCTGAGGAGGCGGAACACAGGGATCTGGTTGGTGTGTAGGGTCTGATGAGCTTTTGGAGGTATGGAGGGCTGATCCTCGGACTGCCTGGAAGGCGAGCACCAATGTTTTGAATTTGATGCGAGCCATCACAGGTAGCCAGTAGAGGTCAATGAGCAGGGGGGTGACATGGGAGTGTCGGGGGAGGTTGAAGACCAGGCGCGCTGCTGCGTTCTGGATAAGCTGTCTATTACACACAGGGGCACGCACAAGCATGACTAAAATATCTAGATCACAATGTGAAATATTATTATTGTGTAGGCTATGTAAAAAATGCATAATAATAAAAGGTTCCATAGGTCCACATACCTTTCCCTCAGCGAAGGGAAACGATGCCACATTACATTGCTCTCAGCCCACTCCATCAACATCCAGGCGATGGTACGGGACAATGGCTATCCATTAAAAAGGAGCTGATAACACCTATATCAAGCCTAATGCGCGAATTGTCATTTACACCTAATGCGTGAATTTTCATTCAATAGAAAACTCACGCACTGCAATAGATGGACATTTGAGTTTTGAAAATGCGCTTCAGATGTCATTACAATACAGCTCTGTTTATCTAGGAATACAGCCTGTAAGTAAATAGAATGGTTTGTGACTGTAAAAAGTTCAAAACCTTGTCCAGTAAATATTGCTTTTATTGTTTTTCAAATAGCCTAGGCTACAGCGGATTCGCTGTGCATAAGGTTTTTTTCGATAGCCTATGGTTAAAAAACCCTCAGCTTATTAAAACCCAGCTGATTTCACCTGTTATTCCATAACTGAACAAAAGATTTTAAAGAGAACTAAGCTTCTAATTAGAAACTAAAACAAATTTGCAGCACGTTACAGTTAATTCACAATTAATTTTAATACCGTTCTCTGCATGTGCGCTCTACAGGAGCAGGTCTGTTTCCCCTGCTGTAAATCACACTTTTAATGGTCTTCCTGGGAAAGTGGATTGTTTTAAAGCATTACGCTACCAGTAAAACAGGTTGGTCACATTTCCATAAGCAGGACATTATAAAACAAGGGGAAATATGCGTGAACCTATGGGTTGCCAACCTGACAGCTTTATTGTATTTGTTGTCATCATTAAGGCAAAATAACGTAATTTATTTTATTAATCAAAATTAGAATGCAGGTAATGAAGCTTGAACATGAGTTCATTGCTTCATTGCATAATCAAACGAAATTCGTTAAACAAGCAGGCTAATTTGGCGTTTTCTAAGCTGAGACAGAAGCCACTGATAGCTTATTCTCAGCTGTTGCAGGTTCCTTTAACTAAATTTAACCGCATATATTTTGTAAAATAACAGCACTGTCGGGAATTACCGGGAACTCATAATGGTTTGTCTGAATAATATTTATCATAGGCTACTATTGATCCATATAGCCTATTCCTTGATCGCACTAAACACGCACGAGCATGTCTGTTTCGCCATCATATAAGCGATCAGCCAAGGTGGAAAAGCAGGCTTTTAAAGGGAATGGGATATGACATTTTGATTGGTTTATTGCATGTTACGCCCAAGACACACCTATAATTAATGAAGAGACTAGGTTCAGCCCACTTGCACGCTGCGCCGTGCTTAGCGCCCAAAAAACACGCTGTTAAAATAGCAAAAGTGGACTTGGACACGCCCTAAATGGACTTTACGCCATGCGCTTAGACCAAGCGCCAAGATCGCCAAGATAGAGCCCCTGGAGTCACCTGGAGCAAAGGTGTGTCTCTGTGTTGATTGGTCGGCATGGCGTGAATGTGCAGTTGGGTGAGATTTGATGAGGAAATGCCCAGGCACTATGTTCCAAAAACAAATTTTAATGGTGCCAACAACCATTACAGTCAGTAGGTGCACCTGACAAAGACAAAGGCAACTCCAAATGTTTTTGGTATTATTAAAATTTGTTTTGGGAACACAGTGTGCTCATATTCCCTTATTTCTCACCAATTGTACTTCGTACACCTATCTTTTAACAGTTTGACGAGAATGCGTAAAATCTTTTAGCTGATTGGCCAGTGGGTTTCAAAAGGTACATGCTGATTGGATGCAGGCAGTAACCTCTGTATGTTCCGGTTTCGGGCGTGGTTGAATCTGTGTGCCAGGCAGTCTGCGTAGGTGGCACCTTCTCCACAGGAAGTGCGGGCGCCATGCCATCTAGGTTGTGTCAGAGAGTCTTGGCCACAGTGTTGGTATTGCAGTCTTAGGGACTGAGGATTACTGTGTTAGTGTTAGACTTACTGGGCTAGAGGTGTAGTATTAAACTTTTGTGTCTTGCAGTATTAATATTCACATTCACATTAGTCTTACAACTTTAATATTACTTCAACTCAGTTAAAGTATTACAGGTCTTATACTCTTGGTCATGTGACTGGTGTCCTTCAATTGGAATGACACAAAAGGATCACGCTTTGCTTTAATTGTTGTGTGCCACTTAGACTTTGCACAGGGGTACTGGAAACAGCAGGTTGTTGTGAGGTAATTGGATCTGTCTCAGTGTGCTTCAAAATGGCAGTTGTGTTCGAAAGCCTCTTTATTGGCACAGGCTGGCAGTGTCACCTCGGGTCCCTTTTCCTTGCCCCGCCCTCTGCAGAGCCTCATTGTCGTAACTCAACCAGGATGGCTTTGCGGGAATGCGTCTCTTCCTCCGTTTTCCCTTCCTCCTTCAGGCCACTCACCAGTCCATTTTTGTTTTCATCTTGCCTTCCAACTTGGCAGAATCTGGGGCTGAAAGAATGTGTCCTTTTTCTCTTTCTATTATTTCTCTCTTTCTCTTTTTTTTTCCTCTTTTTCTTTCTGTGCATTCTTTCCTGCTCAGTCCCTGCATCATCGAGCCCCCTGGAAATGTGGGATAATTGCATTTTTCGTTCTGTTTTAAGCACAGCCAGTGTCCAGACTTGTATTTTTCAAATCTCAGATTAATGCGGCTCTTATGTGTTTATTTTGAACTGCATCCCAGTAGGAGCAGAGTTAACTGCTGAGAACAAGACTGTTTGAACTGAGAGTTCTCAGGAACGTGCGCCCACACACACTCACACGTGCACAAGAGCACACATGCACACGCACACGCACACGCACACGCACACGCACACACACACACACACACACACACACACACATGCATTCACACACTCACGTGCACAAGCACACACACGCACACATACACTCACACGTGCACAAGAGCACACATGCACACGCACACGCACACACACACACACACGTGCACAAGCACACACACACCCACACGCATAGCCCCACACACACACATGCACACACACACACACGAGCACACACACACGCACACACACACACGCACACGCATAGCCACACACACACTCACACGTGCACACACTCACACACTCACACGAGCACACACACACACACGCACTCACAAACACACACATAGCCACACACTCGCACGAGCACACACACACACACACACACACGTGCACAAGCACACACACACACACACACAAACACGTGCACAAGCACACACACACACACACACACACACACACACACGTGCACAAGCACACACACACACACACACACTTATGTACACTTCCTGCAGCACGTTGGCATCTCTCTTGCATTTCCCTAAACTACACCAGGAACAACCTTGGCTGGAGAGTCTACATGGATACATGGATTTCTCCTTTGATTGCAACTAATTTAAATGCATGTTTCCTCTCAGTGCCAGTAACTAATGACAGTCACTTCTTTGTGATTCTGAGAATTACTCATAAGAATCATGTTGTCAAGAGAGCTTTTCAGACTAGAAACATTTTAGCAGAAAGCTGCACATCAGCAAATGCTTTAAAGCTGCTGAAAGCAAAGCAGCCATTCTGAGGGAAGTTGTGTTCCACTCTTTCAGTCCTGGTGATGCTCCAGGACTAAGCATCCTGGCTTCTCTTAAACAATTATGAGCTTATACGTGGCAAGTTGGGAATCCTTTTAGGACTAAAGAACGTAACATTCATTCTTATGTCTAAGAGTAGGTAAGAGTAGGAGTAAAATTACGCAATTCTTTGAATTTTTGCTCACTCTGGGAAGCTGTATATGTGCAACCCCAGGTCTACGCTTGCATTCTTAGCTTATCTAGGATGTTAAAACCGAAAGCTGAGGTTCGACTGGGAAACAGGCTCCCATTTACAAAAGCATGCCAGTCTGTCGCCATCTAGTCTGGTCTGGAGGTGCAAGTATCCCGAATGATAACATTTAAAGTTGAAATTAAATTAAGATTGAATGGTACAATGGAAAGAATGTTAAAATTGTGGCTGCTGGATGGCTAATCCTGTTAAGACACTGCTCTAGTGCGTGGACGGGCCCAAGTTCTGGGGATTGAATCCGGGCCGAGCCAGTGGTCCGCAGGGCGACTCATCGCTCACCGGTGACCTGTGTTGGTCGATCAGGCGCCCGTACGTCTACCTGCTGAACTGCTTGTTAATCGCTCTGTGAAGGCCCAGCTGCGCAGCGAGCACCGGCGGTTGATGTCGCCTGCTCCGGAGGAGAGCACATGCTTGTCCTCCGCGCTCTCTCGATTTGACAGCGGTAAAAAAGCAATAAAGCAATAAACCATCGCAATAAAAAAACCGCCACAAAACACCTGAGCGGTGTGAATGGGACACACAGATGAGAAAAGCAGGCAGTGACCGTGCACCATCCCCACTCCCTGTTACCTGCCGTGCGCTCATTTTGACCGCGGCGTTCAGTTGACCGTCCGGGGCGGGGCGCGCGTGAGCCTCTCTCCGTTTCTGTGTGGCTGAGCCGCCACACCCGGCTGACTCGCTGAAGACGCGCGCTGCGTGAGCTGATTAAACGTGGGAGGGGCTTAAGGGTCGAACAGATCAGTGCGCCGCCTCCGCTAAAAATAGAACGCGTTAGAGCGTCTGAACGTCACGGTGCTGGGTGTTAGGTTGAGAGGGCAGGCCTGCATTGGGTCTGCATGGGTGGAGCTTAAATAAGTATATCCTAGTGAGTTTTGTTAATAAATGTCACAAATAAATGTAGCTTTAAAGTTTGTAGAAGACCACAATGGATGTAATTATGAGTTTTTTTGTGCTATCCTTAGACGTATTTTTATGTTTCTAATGGATAGGGTTTAAAAAATAACAGACACGCACACACTCACACATGTTGCAGTCAGGTGGTGAGCTGTGATTATATTCCCCTTTAGACCTGGTGCTAACCTAGTTCTTCATGCTTAATTTGTAGAACTTCGCATCTAACATTAGGTGAACCTCTTTGGCTGTGAGAAGCCAAAAGTTTAAGTCCATAAGAGCACGGGGCACGCTACGACCCCCTCCTCCGGCATGGCCCCCCATGGGGATATTGACACCTCTGTGTCAACCCCCCCCCCCCCTCCCGAAATGGCAGGATGTGAGCAGCGGGATGTTTACAGGAACCTCAGTACTGTCTGGCACGCCAGAGGTTAAAGATCTGCAAGCAAAGGTTTAGCTCCTCCCCTCTCTCTCTCTCTCTCTCTCTCTCTCTCTCTCTCTCTCTGCTCGAGCCAGGCAAGATTTTCTTAATCTTTATCTCTTCCTTCAGCCTCTCTCTCTCTCTCTGTCTCTCTCTCCTGGTTTCACTCCCTCTCTCTCCCACACACACACACACACACACACACACACACACACACACACACACACACACACACACACACACACACTCTGCGCGCATGTGTGTGAGAGGCAGAGAGGTGCCTGCAGGGACGCAGACAGGCAGACGTACTCGGAGCTGTGGGTCCTGGAGGGCAGTCCTGATCGCTGGCAGCAGAGGAACACACACACACACACACACACACACACACACACACACGCGCTTTCACGCTGCGTAAAGGAGAAACGCGCACAAACACTCACACACACTCGCGCACACTCTTTGGCGCTCCCTAACGCTTCACACACGAGGACGTCTCCGCGCGGCTCAGAGCGAGTCGTCCCCTCGGCAGAGAGAAGAGAATGGAGGAGGTCCCTGCGCTGGTCGCTCCGGCGTGCAGATCCACCGCGCTGCTCAACAACCACTGCATCGGTAAGGCGCCACGGGTCCCCTGGGCGCCGGGTCGGGCTGGCCGGGGCGAGAGGGGGAGAGGGGGAGACGGGGAGAGGGGGAGAATGAGCGAGGGGGAGGAGGCAGCGCACGTTACAAGGGCACTCCGGTTTCGGAGGGGGAATGGTCTCTGGCGGCCGTCTGTGCGACGTCTCTCTCATCTGGGCTTCCCCTCCACACAGCCCGAGAGAGGAAGCTCCGCTTAGATTCAGATGTGCTGTGTGCGCGTGTGTGTGTGTGTGTGTGTGTGTGTGTGTGTGCGCGCGTGTGCGTGTGTGGGCTCGAACAGGCATGGTAAAATACTTAGTTTGCATTTAGTGCATTAGTTAGAAATTAGGGACCACGGTGCCTTGGATTCTGTCCGCTGACTTGCGAAGCTGTTCCTTGACACGGTTTTGTGCAGACCTATTTCAATGCACGGGTCTGTCTGTAATGTACACACTTGTTGGTGGTACCAGGCATGGTAATGGTGATGGGAGATAGTGGTATAAGTTTGAACCTGGGAGAGCAGCATTTCAGTTGTTGAGCGATGGGTTTTGGTGCCGATGAACTGGGTCTTATTGTGGGTGACTGTGGATTCCGGTTGGTCAGGCTTGGCTACGGACCATATTGCACTGTTGCCTGTGCAAGGTTGAAGCTGCCTGTCGTGGTGTTTTTAGGGTTCTTGACAGTGACCTGAGCAGCGCTCCTCGGCTGTGTTTAGTCTCTTGCTTCCTGTGGTGATACAGCCCTGCATGTTACCTGCTCCAGACGCTGCAGGTGAATGTGTAACCAGTACTGAACCAGTACAACTTCCTCCCCTAACCCAGACTATGACCTACAGCATGTACTACCTGCGATTGTCAGCAGTGTGGGGGGCGGGGGTGTGGGCGTTTGTTTGTTTGTGTCGGTGAGTGTACGTGGGGCGGGGGGAGGGGGGAGGGCGGAGGGGGAGTTGTAGCGTGTATACGTGTTGTAGTATGCATGTATGGGGTTGTAGTGTGTGCATGGGTTGTTGTTTGTTTGTGCGGGTGTGTGTGTGTGTGTGGTGTGTGTGTGTGTATGTGTGTTATAGTGCATGTGTGTGTGTTATAGTGTGTGCGCGTGTGTATGTGTATGTGTGTGTATTATACTGTGTGTGTGTGTGTGTGTGTGTGTGTTATAGTGTGTGCGCGTGTGTTTGTATGTGTTTGTATTATACTGTGTGTGTGTGTGTGTGTGTGGCTGGGTGGATGTGGTCAGTGGGGCAGGGGGTCAGATCCTGCTGTAGGAGTTGCACTTTGCCAAATGCTGGAACTTTCCCACGCCCCCCCCCCCCCGTTCCAGAGGTGTGGCTCTTCCCCATGAAAAGGTTCAAAGCACAGACACAGGATCTTACTCTCACCTCCGCACTTTAATTAAAAACAAACACAAACAAATGAAAGAAAAACAACCCAGCGCCAGCATGTCACGTGACAGAGAAAATACAAACTAATTACTCTCCTTCCCTCTCTCTCTTCTCTCTCACACACAGGCACACAGACACGCAGGCATGCAGACACACACACACACACACACACACACACACAGGCACACAGACACGCAGGCATGCAGACACACACGCACACGCACACAGGCATGCAGACACACACACACACACAGGCACACAGGCACACAGACACGCAGGCATGCAGACACACACACACACACACACACACACAGGCACACAGACACGCAGGCATGCAGACACACACACACACACACACACACACACACAGGCACCCAGACGCACATACGCACACACACCGAGGTGGTGGTGGTACAATGAGGTGGTCTTGGTGCTGTAGGGGATAATTGGAGACAAGCAGCCTTGTGTTGGGGCCAGCAGGGAGATCCCCTGCTCTGCTCTGAATGGACTTTAAGAATGTGCTGAGTGTACAAGGCCAGAGCCCCACTGCAAACTCACTGCACGTAGGTCTGCTCTCCTCACTGGCCTCTTTTTACATGTGCAGCTTAACTGTGTGTGTGTGTGAAGTGCATATGGGTTGTTGTGTGTGTGTGTGTGTGTGTGTAAAGTGCATATGGGTTATTGTGTTTGTTTGTGTGTGTAAAGTGCATATGGGTTATTGTGTTTGTGTGTGTGTGTGTGTGTGTGTGTAAAGTGCATACAGGTTATTGTGTGTGTGTGAAGTGCATATGGGTTGGTGTGTGTGTGTGTGTAAAGTGCATATGGGTTGTTGTGTTTGTGTGTATGCAGTTGTGTGTGCGTGTATAAAGGAATGAGACTTTATGAAGAAATAAAAGCAGAATGGAGACTGGTTGCTGTTGATGGTAGAATCATAGAGTTTTAGAGGAGTACAGGTCTGAGGAAGGATGGCAGGATAGCACAGGAGGTGAGAAAGGGGACAGATGGTAGAATCCATAGCGAGTTTTTGCAACTTTTATTGGTCGCATTTCAAACAGTCATTGCGCTTTTAATGATAGAATATGTCACCCGTTATAAATCACAGTGATTGCCCCAGATGTTTCTGACCTGCATTGGGGAGTGTATTCAGTCCCCCTTAAACACTGCAGGCACTGCAGGCAATGCATGCAACACACACACACAAAGCACAAAACCCACCGTCTCCCTGCCAAATCCCTTCAAAAGCCTTCTGTGTTTTTTATACTTTTTAGTCATATTCAGCTCTGATCAATCACCAGTTCTGCTTAACACTCCTAATAAAATGTTTGGTTTATTTTATTTGTTGTTATATTATGTTTTTAAATAATGATTTCACCCAAAGACACATGGATAATGACAGGAGAACACTCCACTGAATTCAGCTTTACTGTCATTAGCTTTATTTGCAATATTCTGGTTAATGATTTTTTGGGAAACGTTGCCACGGAGACACTAATGATGCCAGGAGTGGAGGTAGGGGTGAGAGAGATGCAGATAGAGAGGTAGAGAGACAGAGAGAGAGAGAGACATAGAGAGAGATAAAGAGAGCTGTATTGTAGAGCAGAGTGGCTGTGACTTCTGCCCCTCTGCTTGTTAATCCCTGTTGATTCATCATCAGATCCGTGGATCTGTCAGCCTCTCCACTGCTTGCTTTACACATACTTGGCTCGCCTGGACAGACTAATGTCTTTAAACAAACATGCGACAACATGCCCAAAACTATTTAGGGCTCTTGTGGGCAGGACACACACTCTCCCTGTTCCCCCTGACCATTTGTGTGTGTGTGTGTGTGTGTGTGTGTGTGTGTGTGTGTGTGTGTGTGTGTGTGTGTGTGTGTGTGTGTGTGTGTGTGTGTGTGTGTGTGTGTGTGTGTGTGTGTGTGTGTGGGCTTTGATGCGTTGCTGTGTTTGTGAGTATGTGTGTGTGTAGGCTTTTATGCGTTGCTGTGTTTGTGAGTATGCGTGTGTGTGTGTGTGTGTGTGTGTGTGTTTGTGAGTATGTGTGTGTGTAGGCTTTGATGCGTTGCTGTGTTTGTGAGTATGTGTGTGTGTGTGTGTGTGTGTGTGTGTGTTTGTGAGTATGTGTAGGCTTTGATGCGTTGCTGTGTATGTGAGTGTGTGTGTGTGTGTGTGTGTGTAGGCTTTGATGCGTTGCTGTGTTTGTGAGTATGTGTGTGTGTGTAGGCTTTTATGCATTGCTGTGTATGTGAGTATATGTGTGTGTGTGTGTGTGTTTGTGTGTGTATGCTTTGATGTGTTGCTATGTTTGTGAATATGTGTGTGTGTGTGTGTAGGCTTTGATGCGTTGCTGTGTTTGTGAGTATGCGTGTGTGTAGGCTTTCATGCGTTGGTGTGTTTGTGAGTATGTGCAGGAGAAAAGGGTAAATGCTGTTGTTTGTGAGTATGTGTTTGTGTGTTTGTGAGTGTGTGTATGTAGGCTTTTATGTGTTGCTGTGTTTGTGAGTATGCGCGTGTGTGTGTGTGTGTGTGTGTGTGTTTGTGAGTGTGTGTGTGTGTGTGTGTGTGTGTGTAGGCTTTCATGCGTTGGTGTGTTTGTGAGTATGTGCAGGAGAAAAGGGTAAATGCTGTTGTTTGTGAGTATGTGTTTGTGTGTTTGTGAGTGTGTGTATGTAGGCTTTTATGTGTTGCTGTGTTTGTGAGTATGCGCGTGTGTGTGTGTGTGTGTGTGTGTGTTTGTGAGTGTGTGTGTGTGTGTGTGTGTGTGTGTGTGTGTGTGTGTGTGTGTGTGTGTGTGTGTAGGCTTTCATGCGTTGCTGTGTTTGTGAGTATGTATGTATGCATGTGTGTGTTGGCTTTGATGCGTTAGTGTGTTTGTGAGTATGTGTGTGTGTGTGTAGGCTGATGCGTTGCTGTGTTTGTGAGTATGTGCAGGAGAAAAGGGTAAATGCTGTTGTGTGAGAGTATGTAGGTGTGTGTGACTGTGTGTGAGTGTGAGTGTGTGTGTATGTGAGTGTGTGTGTGAGTATGTGTGTGTCTTTGTGAGTATGTGTGTGTGTGTGTGTGTGTGTGTGTGTGTGTGTGTGTGTGTGTGTGTGTGTGTGTGTGTGTGTGTGTGTGTGTGTGAATATGTGCAGGAGAAAAGGGCTGTTGCTATAATCGTACTGTTGTGTTAGTGCACTCTATAAGCCTTAATGGCCTCAGTAGATATCCCGCTGCATAAAGGATAATAATAACATGTAAACCTAAAGCTGGAATACTCTCTGGGTAAGGGGCAGCTGCCAAATGTGTAAATAGTAATTATAGTAATACTAATAACAATATTGAAGTAATAATAATAATAATTATCTCAAGTGGAAATTGTAATTTTTATCTGTGACATGCTGAGTCAGAGTCTGAGTCAGACAAACGTGGCCGACACACACACACACATAGATCTGCAGTGTGCGTGCGTGCGTGTGTGCGCGCGCGTGTGTGAGTTTGTTTGTGTGCGTATGTGCGTGCGCGCGTGTGTGTGTGTGTGTGTGTGTGTGTGTGTGTGTGTGGAAAGCACAGCGGCAGACGCACTTGTGGTTTATTCGCATTTTCTCTCCTGATTTGCTGACGCACGTCCATCAAAACTCATCACACTGAGAGACTGAGACGGAGAGAGAGAGAAAGCGAAAGAGAGAGAGGGAGGGAGAGAGAGACAGAAAGTTGAGTGAGAAGGAGGAAGTGGTGTTGAATGCTCTTGTCAAAGCATCAGCTCTGTCCTCTTTTCATTAGTGACTGAGGAGCCGAGACTCAAGTGCCGGACGTGTGTAATGAGAGATGTGCGGGCCGGGTGTGTGTGTCCGTACTCTGTCTCTTACCCCGGCCCTGTGGGGCTGTGTGTGTGTCCATACCCTGTCTCTTACCCCAGGCCCTGTGGGGCTGTGTGTGTGTCCGTACTCTTCCTTTTACCCCGGCCCTGTGGGGCTGTGTGTGTGTCCGTACTCTGCCTGTTATCCCGGCCCTGTGGGGCTGTGTGTGTGTCCGTACTCTGCCTGTTATCCTGGCCCTGTGGGGCTGTGTGTGTGTCCGTATTCTTCCTATTACCCCGGCCCTGTGGGGCTGTGTGTGTGTCCGTACTCTTCCTCTTACCCCGGCCCTGTGGGGCTGTGTGTGTGTCCATACTCTTCCTTTTACCCCGGCCCTGTGGGGCTGTGTGTGTGTCCGTACTCTTCCTATTACCCCGGCCCTGTGGGGCTGTGTGTGTGTCCGTACTCTTCCTATTACCCCAGCCCTGTGGGGCTGTGTGTGTGTCCGTACTCTTCCTTTTACCCCGGCCCTGTGGGGCTGTGTGTGTGTCCATACTCTTCTTTTTACCACGGCCCTGTGGGGCTGTGTGTGTGTCCATACTCTTCCTTTTATCCTAGCCCTGTGGGGCTGTGTGTGTGTCCATACTCTTCCTTTTACCACGGCCCTGTGGGGCTGTGTGTGTCCGTACTCTTACTTTTACCCCGGCCCTGTGAGAATGTACCAGCAGTAGCCTGGTACAGACCTGTACCGTGTAGCACCGCCCGCCCCCCTTCAGGGGTCCATGGGCATGTTACCACGCTAAAGACATGCTACCACTCGCATGTTACCACGCTAAAGACATGTTACCACTCGCATGTTACCACGCTAAAGACATGTTACCACTCGCATGTTACCACGCTAAAGACATGTTACCACTCCCATGTTGTCACACTAAAAATGTTACCACTCACATGTTGCCACGCTAAAGACATGTTACCACTCGCATGTTGCCACGCTAAAGACATGTTACCACTCGCATGTTACCATGCTAAAGACATGCTACCACTCGCATGTTACATGCTAAAGACATGTTACCACTCGCATGTTACCATGCTAAAGACATGTTACCACTCACATGTTACCACGCTAAAGACATGTTACTACTCACATGTTGCCACGCTAAAGACATGTTACCACTCGCATGTTACCACGCTAAAGACATGTTACCACTCGCATGTTGCCACGCTAAAGACATGTTACCACTCGCATGTTGCCAAGCTAAAGACAAAGCTGTTTATCTGAAAATGCATGGGCATGTTACCACGCTAAAGACATGCTACCACTCGCATGTTACCACGCTAAAGACGTTACCACTCGCATGTTACCACGCTAAAGACATGTTACCACTCGCATGTTACCACGCTAAAGACATGTTACCACTCCCATGTTGTCACACTAAAAATGTTACCACTCACATGTTGCCACGCTAAAGACATGTTACCACTCGCATGTTGCCACGCTAAAGACATGTTACCACTCGCATGTTACCATGCTAAAGACATGCTACCACTCGCATGTTACCATGCTAAAGACATGTTACCACTCGCATGTTACCATGCTAAAGACATGTTACCACTCACGTTACCACGCTAAAGACATGTTACCACTCGCATGTTGCCACACTAAAGACATGTTACCACTCGCATGTTACCATGCTAAAGACATGTTACCACTCGCATGTTACCACGCTAAAGACATGTTACTACTCACATGTTGCCACGCTAAAGACATGTTACCACTCGCATGTTACCATGCTAAAGACATGTTACCACTCGCATGTTGCCACGCTAAAGACATGTTACCACTCGCATGTTGCCAAGCTAAAGACAAAGCTGTTTATCTGAAAATGCAGGTGTTGCATGCTCATGTCATGGGGCTAGGGCCTGCCGGCTGTAACACTTGGCTACAATTCAATAGTGAATTGGAGGAGCAGCGTGTACTTTCAAAAAATGGTCTACTTTTTGCGTTGGGGATTTTGGGTATATATATAGGCTCATTGTCAGAGGATTGCAAAATGCGAGACCCTCCTTAAAGAGAGTGAAATAATCATAAGTACTGCTTCGTTTCGGCTGTCGCGAGTCGCCTTTCGACCTGGAGAAGAGAATGAGAATTATTACCTGCATTGACATGGACCTTTAGTAGATACAAAATCAAACGCCTGCATTCCTGACACCAAAAGATTTAGGGCCCTTTGTCTGTGGTCAGATAAAGAATTAAAGTGTGTGTTTATGTGTGTGAGAGAGAAAGAGGGGAGAAAGAATAGACACTCCTATACCTCTTGGCGCAGAGGTGTGTGTGTGTGTGTGTGTGTGTGAGCATGTGTGTGTGCGTGTTAGTGTGAGCGTGTATGGATCAGTGTAGTTTAATGCTCATGCGTTGATAGCCACACTTTGGGATAGGGCTCTTTCTATTGGTCTGTTGGACATGCAGGTCCCAGAATAGCCACGCTCTGGTAATGACCTCATGACATCTGACCTCTAGCAGTCAGCCCGTGCAGCAGCAGAAACTAATATAGGCACTTGCTGAGCATGATGGGAAGGTGTAAATGGCAGCGTAATGTGTGGATTGGGTGTACGTGCCGTGCAGGACAGGGGAATGTCAGGCAGCTGACTCACGGTGCGTAAAAACTCACTCACAGTGTATAGAAATGCTCACACAGTATGTGGAAACACTCTCGGTAAAGGGTTTCAATGTAAACTCAGTGTTTTGGTTTTCTGTGTCAATCCGTGAGCGCTTGGCTGCTGATTGGCAGCTTACGAGTTTTTGAGTTTTACTTTATACTCTGATTTATCCCACTTGACGTCACCAGTGCGGAAATGGCTTACAACAGCCTACCAAGCATGGTGGTCAATTCTGTGGTCAAATGTAAGAAAGAAGCATATTTTCAACAAATAATCTGAAAAAAAAACGGATTTAATGGATTACCTGACAACATGTCAAAAGTCTGTAGGCTAGCTACAGTCAAATCAAATGTTCAGCAAACTTTGGCAAAATGAGCCAGAATGGCGATTGTTAACAAAAACCAAAGTTTCCGGTAAACCTCCATCTTTTCAGTGATCTTGGAGTCCCTCCTCAAATTTCTGGTGATCTCGGCGTTAAACCGGTTCATCCGAGGTCAACGCTTGAACGTGTCCAAGTTGTTGTTACGAGCAAGCATGTCGTTCCAGCTTCCAACTGTAATTCCAATATGGCGTGAATGCATTACATTACATTACATTACAGGCATTTAGCAGACGCTCTTATCCAGAGCGACTTACACAACTTTTTTTTTATCATGTTTTTACATATTATCCATTTATACAGCTGGATATATACTGAAGCAATTCAGGTTAAGTACCTTGCTCAAGGGTACAACGGCAGTGTCCTACCTGGGAATCGAACCTGCAACCATTCGGTTACAAGGCCAGTTCCTTAACCATTATACTACACTGCCGTTCCCTATGCAGCATAAGGCCTGTAGGTGCTCACTTCATGGTTGACCTCACTTCCTGTGGGATGTTCCAGCAGGTTGCTGGTAGATTCTATTCTTGGTATGTGTTTTTTTGTGTATTATTAACTGGTTTTCTGTCAATGTGGAAGCCATGCAAGCATGCTGGTGTAGATTTGATTTATTATTTTCATAGACATTAGGGAAAGCCAAGCTAAAATGGCTCAAATTGGCACAAATACTGAACTGAAAGAGTTTTCCATACTAACTGGAATGTATGGGCATTTTATGTTGCTAGCACAAGGTGCGCACTGCACTAAAACTTCTTCTATGTGTAATGGGGTTATTAAAACAGGGTTAGTGCAGACCGTATTGTGTCCAGGGAGATGGTGCCAAACCAGAAATATGCAGCTGTGTGTAAATATCACAGGCTGTCCTAAGCCTCTTTTATTAAACTCACCCTGATGTGTGATAGTTTTCTGCCCCTTATGGACTACCTGTGTAACCCTAGGACAATCCCACAGGAAGTGATGTCAGCCAGGAAGTGAGAGCCATCTCCTGCAACCAACAACAACAATCAACAATGAATATCAAACCATAACGCACCAGAGTAACTATGAAATCCAGGGGACTTCATGAGGTCCTGTTTGTTTGTTTGTCTGGGAAACAACGTGTGCATATACGGCCTTACCTTGAAGGGAACGTGTTAATATTTCGGCCCATTTCATTAAATGTCTGTGTTGTCACTTAGGTTTATTGTGGTAGTAATATGCACAAGTATAGCTTGACTCATTGTCATAAACAGTAGACACTACAGTCGTGCTCAGCAAAAACAAAAACAGTCTTCTGATTCACCATTGTCATACAATTTCCATCAAGCATTTTCAACAGCATCTTACAGACTTCACGTACAAATACTGTGAGACCTTGAGGCAATGGAAATGTCGAAATGACTGTGTACATGGCCTTTCAGGATAACACTTAAAAGATGGGAACTTCGCATTGACACACTGAATAGCTTGATTGATAGAGGACAAGTACCCACACATGTAGCCTATAGCTATATGATTGATTTGAAATTGCAGCAATAATGATGCCAAGAGCAAGAATGCTGATGTACATGATGATGTATCTGTAGTCGTTTTCATGTTAAATGGGAGCGGAGTTCATCCAAGCTACGTCAGCAGGAGTAGTTTGTCTATCTTTTATAAAGCAGGGCATAGCAGGCATAGTGTGCTGTGAGTGTTTCTATTATGTGCAGATATTTTATTGGGTTATTATTGGGTTAATATTGTCTGTAACATCAGCTAGGTTACACAGCCCCGAATACGTGCTCTTTCACTGCACGTACGCTACCTCTGCCTCCCAACGCCACGCCGACATCGCTTAAATCTGCACACTCCCAACACTTTCCCAACGCTCTGCCAGCGCTTACCCAACCTTTGCCTTCATTCATCTCATCAAATTCCACACAAGCCTGTGGACAGGCAATCTGTCCTGTAGCAATGACCATGGAGCCAGAGCTAGCTGGTAATATGCTGTAAGTATATGTCTATGTATTGCTGGGGTGCTAATCCTCACAAATCAGCCTGTCTGCCCCCCCCACACCGCCGTAACAACATATTGTTTTTTCTGATAAAACCAGTTTAGGCGCGCTCAGATTTCTTTTTCCATGGGAGAGGACTGTTTTTTTGTGAGGGTGAAAACCTATGCTTTTTTCGGAACAAAGCGGGCAAGAATCGACCTCCTTTTTTTTCGGGTGTAAAGGCGGGGCAAACTGTTAGTCACGTCTCCCAGAGCTGCTCCTACCCTTTCCCAACGTCACACTGATCCGCTGCCGAGATTGTGTAACTTATTAATGAGAAGTGCCATTGTGTCCCAATCTGTGTTAGATCAGGTTTCCATTGGCGCTGAGTCTAATGTGTTTCTCTTCACCAGTAACGCGTCTCGTGCTTCAGCTTTGCTATGGCTTGTGTGGTAAAGGGGTCCTCCCATCTGCTCTGTCTTAGAGACCTTTCTGGAACAAGACTGTGCTCCCTGAATAGAGCTCAGGAGTGAGGGGTCCTTGATGTTGACAAAGTAGCTGAGAGGCACTTGGTTGGCAACTGAACAACCCTACACACTCTCCACTGTCTCAGTCTGTCTCTCTCAGTCTGTCTCTCTCTCTCTCTCTCTCTCTCTCTCTCTCTCTCTCTCTCTCTCTCTCTCTCTCTCTCTCTCTCTCTCTCTCTCTCTCTCTCTCTCTCTCTCTCTCTCTCTCTCTCTCTCTCTCACACTCACACTCACGCACACGTGCACAATAACACTCTTTCCCTTGCTCACAAAAGAATTAACACACTTACATGCACACGTACAGTCTCCTGAGTTGTCCTAAAAGTAGCATGCTTCAGCATTGGGCCTGTGTGGTGTCTTGTGGGGAGGCTGGCAGAAGAAGCCCCCCCAGGAATGTGTCAGGCCATTGTGAAATGTGACATGTGCGGGGGGGCCTTCCTTCCTTCCCCTCCAGCAGGGCCCGTACATGGGAGCGAGCCAGGAGGGTGATCACCCCCACTCTGACCCGCACACCGAAACCGCGGCCCTCTCAAAATGGCGCCCCAGCACACCCTTTCGCCCCGCTGGCCTCTCTCAGGGGGAAGAGCTCTCTTTCCTGCGCCGTGTTTGTCCTGCCAATCTCCTCCTGTTTGCTCTTGTGTCTCCTCTACCAGCTATGGGCCAATCTGTTCCAGTTAAAGGGGCACTTAAGATTAGTTTTTTGTTACCCACGTACTTTTCGTGTAACCGTGAGCGGCAGGAGAAAACTGAAACTGAGGGGAGAGAGAGGGAAATGTTGAGTGAAGGTGGCGTGACCCATTGTGATGGAGATTTCTTTTTTTATGCACGCGTCTGTTTGACTGTCTGCTGTTCTTTTAATCCTTTTTCGCACAGCGTGTTCTTGGCTTTTTTAGATGAAAGAAAGACATTTTTTTAATCAGATTTGAGGGTTTGTTGTCATTATTTCTGCGAGGATGCTCTGTGTGGATTCGCAAAAGGCGGACAGAAGGGGTGTGTTTACTCGTGTTCACGCGATCGACGTGGACGTGTGTGACCGATGCAGTTGTGCAGCTGCTGTGGTGTTTATGCGATTACCTGATTGTGTCTTTTTGTGTGTGCATGACTGCCTTTTTACGACACTGTAAGTGTTTGATTTGCTGTGGGTTTATGTGTGTGTCTGTGAATGTGTCTTGTGTGTGTGCGCCTTTTCTGTCAGACTTGTGTGTTGTTTGTGTGTGTGTGTGTGTGTGTGTGTGTGTGTGTGTGTGTGTGTGTGTGTGTGTGTGTGAATATGTCTGATGAGTATGTGAGTGTTTGTGACTGTGATTGTGTGTATAATAAGAATGATTATGTCTGATTGTGTGTATGTGTGTTTGTGTGAGTGTCAGAATTTGTGTGCACTTGTATGCACTTGTGTGTGTGTGTGTGTGTGTGTGTGTGTGTGTGTGTGTGTGTGTGTGTGTGTGTGTGTGTGTTTGTACGTACGTACGAGTGTGAGTCTATAAGTGTCTGTATATATATGTGTGTGTGTGTGTGTGTGTGTGTGTGTGTGAGTATGTAGGTGTGAAGTTGATTGAGGGTAAAACATGCAGAGCTGACAGGCTCACAGGATTTCTCCCCCTGTTGCATGTGTTTGCCATTTATGACTCACTGCTTTAGTGCGAACCTCCTGTTTTCAGTCAAAGTCAAGCAAGGCAGGGAGTCTCTACATGATACAGTGAGATAGAAATGACCTTTCATACTGATAACTGGCTTTTGATTAGTCACTGCTATCAATCATTTTCCTGTGTGCGAGTGTGTGTGCATGTGTGAGTGGCGTGCACATACGTTTGTGTGCATGCCTGATTGTACGTGTGTGTGTTTGTATTTGTATTTGTGTGATCGTATGTGCACTTGTGTGTATACACTTTTCTGTGTATCTTGAAGAGATGTTTGTGTGTGTGTGTGTGTGTGTGTGTGTGTGTGTGTGTGTGTGTGTGTGTGTGTGTGTGTGTGTGTGTGTGTGTGTGTGTGTGTGTGTGTGTGTGTGTGAGAGAGAGACATTATCTCTGGCGGACAGACGAGACAAAGGGCTTCTGTGCCGGGGAGTTACCCACAGAGCTCTTATCAAAGCTCTTACTGTCCTGCTTTATCAGAGGAGTCAAGCACATTCAGCATTTCAGCCCTCTGCTCTTTCTTTCCTCGCCTTTATTTCTGACAGTGTTGATGGCTCTGTGCTCATCTAGTTTCCCTGGTTTCCTGGCGGACTGTTTAAGAGCGAGTTGATGGCTCTGTGCTCGCCTAGCTTCCCTGGTCTCCTGGCTGACTTTGAGAGTGAGTTCATAGCACTGTGCTCATTTAGTTTCTCTGGTTTCCTGGCTGACATTGAGAGTGAGTTGATAGCTCTGTGCTCATCTAGTTTCCCTGGTTTCCTGGCTGACTGTTTGAGAGCGAGTTGATGGCTCTGCGCTCGCCTAGTTTTCCTGGTCTCCTGGCTGACTGTTTAAGAGCGGGTTGATGGCTCTGTGCTCTCCTAATTTCTCTGGTTTCCTGGTGACTGTTTGAGAGGGGAGAGGGGGGTTTTATGGCTCAGTTGAGGCATACAGAAAGGCTCTTTGTTCTCTTGTTTGACTTTTTGTTTGATGTGTTTACTCAGAGAGAGTGTCGGTAAAGTCCCGGGGCCCTCTGTGCCCCTGCGGTCAGCTACTGCTCTGAGCTCCAGGGCACGCATCCCACCACCTGGCAGGGCACTCTGACGCTGCCCGTGCTGGGAAATGCTTCGCTCGTTGTGACGTGGCCTCCTCGCGCTGGCAGCGGCCCCAGATTCTTATTCCCCTTTTTTAATGAACCCCGCTGGCATGAAATCGAGCTTGCGATGAAAGTTCAGTCATGACTGTAACAGATTCCTTATGCCGGCTCACGAGACTTTGCTGGGCTCTGGTTTTTTCATGCCCCCAGAACCCAGTGCGTGAGCGATTTGTAAAAGCAGTGTTTTTCAGTCAGGACTATTTGGTCCCCAGGACACTGTCGGTCTGGGATCTCAGCATATGTGTGGAGGCCAGACTTGCTGCAGAACGAATCTGTGAGCAGACGCCTTTTAAAACGGGAGACTGAAGGACTGGCGGGAAGGCAGGGGAAGCCGCCTGATAAGCACAAGTGTGTTTTATGGGCACCGTTTAACACAAGAAAGCAGATTTGAACTTCTGCACTAGTACTTCGTCAAGGGTGTGGAGCCCTTGGGTAGTACACCTTAAAACTACCCAAGGGAAAAGCATAAGAGCTGGGACTATTTTCTTCCCCCTTCTCTTCACTATATTTCTTGTTGCACGGCTTTACTAATCCGAGATCAGATGGAGAACAGGCTTGTGTTCCTTTTTTCCCGGTTACTTCCTCATCAGTGTTTATTACACGTTTCTGAGAGGCGAGACGGAGATCTCATTCCAATCGTCACTCTAACTATGTGTCCTGTCTTTCCACAGTTGTCACACACAACTGGGGGGGGGGGGGGGGTTGTTGACCTTTCACCCCCCTCTGCTCAGTCATTATTGTAATTTTGGTTATTTGTTTTGCAGAAGGACATAAAAGGCTAACATGTCATGCTGATTAATAAACACACAAATAACAACATAGGTTTAGCCCTGTTGTAATTACAAAAAAATATACGTCAAGCACTTTTAAAATGGGGGGGGGGGGATTGTGTCCTAAATTGTTGTAAATTGTGTGCGCTTGTGTGTGTGCGTGTATGCGTGTCATATTTCATCCCTATTCTGTGACTGTGTGTGTGTGTCTGTGTGTGTGTGTGTGTGTGTGGTGTGTGTGTGTGTGTGTGTGTGTGTGTGTGTGTGTGTGCGCGTGCGCGCGTGTGCGCGTGTGTGTGTTTGTTTGTTTTACTCATTTGCTTCATGTTTTGAAAAGGCCCCTTGGTTTAGCCCTGATCCTGGAAGTTTGTCAGCCTTAATGATTAAACCTCACTCTAAGCACTGGGCCCCCCGACAACACTGAATTACCCAGATCTCATCCAGCCAATCAGAAGCCAAGCCACAGCTGCACTTGGCAATGCACCCTGGGATACAGAACCAGCCAAGAATATGTCCCCTGTCCACCACGGGAAAAATAGGATCGATAATTAGCAGTCAGCTGTATTCCGGTAAATAGCAGTTAGGGATACAGTTGGGAATGTCACTGGCACGACAGCGTCCAAAAATTTACATTTGATGCAAATATGAAGCTTAGATTTGCATTTAATCTAAGCTGTGTAGCCTGGGACAGGAATGATGGCTGAAGAAGTAAAATAAAAATAAAGCAGAAGTCGTTGCTGCTTCTGATTTTGCTCTGTGCAGTCAACAGGCTTGGCTCACATAGGCGCACAGTGTGGCTCGCTGTCGGATGTTGTGCAAGATGTTGTACAATCTGTATATTGTACAGCTGTACAATC
>CM056380.1:44627753-44759529 GCA_029718625.1 Synaphobranchus kaupii
CTGACAAATGTTTATAACTAGGTCTTGTTTGTGATGTGCTTTTATTAGTGGTTGTTGTTTGTAATTGGGTTTTGTGTGTGTGTGTGTGTGTGTGTCCGTGTGTGTTTGCGCGAGTGTGCGTCATCTTAAATGTGCTTTTATTAGTGTGTGTATTCCTGGGGTTTATTTCCATTAGCATGTGTTCTTTCGCTGTGTCCGCTGTTGACCGGGAGCTTAACTGAATTATTTTCAAGACGAATCCTGCTTGCGTTAATCTCCTCGCCTCCTTATCCAATTACCTGGTCTGGCGGGTTGAGGTTAGCAGGGAATCTGCGCTCATTAATCCTCCCCCCTGTGAACTCTTCCTACCCCCCTACGCCCCCCCCCATCTCATCCACACGAGCCCCTCCAGACCTCTCCGCTCCGGCTTAGCTTATCGTTTTGCTTTGGGTGTATCTGTGTGAATACAGCCTGCAGTACCACATGGATAGATAGGGGGTGCTGGGGAGTGGTCTTGTATGCCTTGTGTTTTTTTAATGATATTTTTTAGGGCTTATTCAGCTTTATTGGACAGCACAGTGTAGAGAGGCAGGGGAGAATGGGGAGCGAGAGGCAGGGAGACACAAGCGACAAAGGTCCGACGTGGCGGATCGCAGTGAGCATGTGGATACTGCTCTACAGGCTACGCCACCGACACACCCATGCCTTGTGTTTTGAGTGGGGTTGTTTGACCGCTAAGTTGACTCTACCCTATGTTGTCCTACTGACAACAAAAGCTTGAATAGGAAGCAAAGCAAGGTGGGATTGTGTGTATTTGATCTTGTGTATTGCTTTATGGCAGTATAAAATTATTAAATCACATCCTGCGTTCTGAGGAACACCATGAGCTGAGCTGATGCTGTTAGATTGTACCACGATTTTATCTTAATTGTCAGACCTTTTGCCCATTTTTCTAAATTAGGAGGGTGCAAGCATACAGACGCTATGGACCAATCAGTGTGCGGTGTTTGGAAGCGGTCCTGATAATTGCCTTTGTGACCAGCCTTGGACCCCGCAGTGCAAGTTTAGAAACTTTTCAGAAACGTTTGTCTGTATACCCTCCAGGTGTAACAGGTGCTGTTTGGTGATCTTCCTAGAAATTCTCCCAACAGCCAATAGAAAATGGGGACAATTGACAATAACCAATCAGAACGGAGAGGGAGGTGGCATAGAGACTGAGTCTGTGTGCAGAGACTGGCCGAGCATTGGCAGGAGCGGGGCTGTCTGTTCGACATCAGTGCTGCTGAATCACATCGTGACCATACAAAGGAAGGCCAGAGCTGCAGGGGAAACTTCCCAGGACTTTAGCTTTAGCTTCCCATTACATGGAAAATGCTATGCGTTAGCAGTCAGTTAGCACTCCATTATCGGGTAATGAAAAAATACGCAAGCAGGAGCTTGCTTGGGTGTTGCCAATATCGGATGCCTGTTTCACGTGCACACGGTGTTGGAATACACACCCTGTTAAAGAGTCTTTGTGGAAATCCGCCTTCCATGTCACCGTGCTCCTGAGCGGCTCGGTCGGTTGAGGTGGCCGCTAGTGCAGGCTGAGCCCAGTACCCAAGACATGGCAGGTTCCAGCCCTGGCAGTGGTACTGGTAGGAGATGGTCAGCTTAAACCCCCCCCCCCCCATGCCAGATCTAGGGTCCCCAGCTTGGGTCACTGCAGTATGGTCTAGGTAACCATGGGTTACCAGGGTTGCCAGTTGTTCCTGGGGAGGGGCTCTTCTCATCTTAGTAGTAATTTTGGTAATGCTAATGATCGGATCCATGTCCAAATCAATTTACTAATCATACCGTGTCAAATGGTTTGGTGATGCATGGTATCACCACAGTGGGTAGCAGGGGCTTGTGGAGGCTGCATTTATTAGCGTAGTCACTGGTTTGCGTGAACGTATTGTGTAATAGTTTGCATGTGAAGCAGTTAGGACCGTGAGTCTCTCCTGACTCTCTGGCTCTGTCGCCCCCTGCAGGACAGAACCCGCTGCGCGAGGCCTACTCCATGTCCTGTATCGCCAACGGAAGCTCCAGCAGCCGCAAGCCCAGCCACAGAGACAGCTCCTCTGTGTCTGTCACCAGGAAGGAGACGCTCTCCTCTGCGGCCAAGAGGTACAGGCAACACACCCGCAAACACACAGACACGTACAAGCACAGACACACCAGCAAACACACAGACACGTACAAGCACAGACACACCAGCAAACACACAGACACGTACAAGCACAGACACACCAGCAAACACACAGACACGTACAAGCACAGACACACCAGCAAACACACAGACACGTACAAGCACAGACACACCAGCAAACACACAGACACGTACAAGCACAGACACACCAGCAAACACACAGACACGTACAAGCAGACACGCGCAAACACACAGACACGTACAAGCACAGACACACCAGCAAACACACAGACACGTACAAGCACAGACACACCAGCAAACACACAGACACGTACAAGCACAGACACACCAGCAAACACACAGACACGTACAAGCACAGACACACCAGCAAACACACAGACACGTACAAGCACAGACACACGCGCAAACACACAGACACGTACAAGCACAGACACACGCGCAAACACACAAACACGTACAAGCACAGACACACGCGCAAACACACAGACACGTACAAGCACAGACACGCGCAAACACACAGACATGTACAAGCACAGACACACCAGCAAACACACAGACACGTACAAGCACAGACACACCAGCAAACACACAGACACGTACAAGCACAGACACACCAGCAAACACACAGACACGTACAAGCACAGACACATGCGCAAACACACAGACACGTACAAGCACAGACACACGCGCAAACACACAGACACGTACAAGCACAGACACACCAGCAAACACACAGACACGTACAAGCACAGACACACCAGCAAACACACAGACACGTACAAGCACAGACGCACGCGCAAACACACAGACACGTACAAGCACAGACACACCAGCAAACACACAGACACGTACAAGCACAGACACACCAGCAAACACACAGACACGTACAAGCACAGACACACCAGCAAACACACAGACACGTACAAGCACAGACGCACGCGCAAACACACAGACACGTACAAGCACAGACACACCAGCAAACACACAGACACGTACAAGCAGACACGCGCAAACACACAGACACGTACAAGCACAGACACACCAGCAAACACACAGACACGTACAAGCACAGACACACCAGCAAACACACAGACACGTACAAGCACAGACACACCAGCAAACACACAGACACGTACAAGCACAGACACGCGCAAACACACAGACACGCTTGTACAAATGACAGACTTGCACACAGACACGCTTACACACACACACACACAGGCTTGTACACAGACGCCTGCATTCTTACATACAGATAACAGACACGCACACATGCACACACAGACGTACACGCACAGACGGCTGCATACTTATGGCACACACCCGTACGTGCACACGTGTGTGCACACGCATGTACGCACACACACACAAATATATATTTTTGTGGAGTAATCAGAGTCTCCAGAGAACCCATTGACTCCTGTCCAATTAGTGCCTTTGTGAATTGCGGAATTGTCATGGGGTTTGGTTTTGAAGTATTATTCTAATCTCTGGCAGAACACCAGTGTTTGCATATGTGTGGATCACAAATGTTCCCTTTCTTCATTGCAGCTTTGGCGATTCAATGTGAAAAAAACCACAAGAATGTGAACCATTCAGGGATGTAGACAGCACATTCAGATTCAATCACATATGCTAAGCCTTATTTTTCCGTACGCATTGCGGCTTGTACATGTTTTCAGGTAGCGCCAACTACAGCCGCGTCGCCAAACAAGCAGAGGACTGGCTTGGTTTGTTATTGGTGAGCTCACAGCCACTCTGTGCCACAGATGTGTTAGCATTCATATGAATTCGTGGGGTGTTTCATCTGGACGTACCATGTGCACCAGTGTCCATGTGCCTGTGTCTGTTCAGCACACGTGGGATGGAAAACGGTATTGACAGAGTGCCAAGAATAAGTAATGTGAACCAGATGTCCTGTGAACCCCAGTGTTTTTTCTGAGGTTTGGGGGTAACCCCTACCTTGTGTTTCGGGGGGGGGGGGGGGGGGGGTCTCACTCTGTTCCTTCTCTCTCAGAGTTTTGAGATAATCCATCTCCACATTGTTTTTGGGTTCCAGTTTCTCTCTCTGGCTCCTCCTCCTTTGGCACTCCCATCGCCGAGTGTGTTTTTATTTACGTTTTATTATTCTCCATGTGTTTAAAATTCCTCCTCTCTGTGTGAGGAGCTCTTTCTCTACCCTGTGCATTTCAGGGTCCCCTGTTCCCTTTGTGTTTTGGGTTCCCTCTCTGCCTGTGCATTTTGGGGTACCCCTTCCTGACCCCCTCGTTGTCTTACAGCGGTCCAGAGAGAAAGAAGGAGAAGCCTCAGATGGAGGGGATCAAGGAGACGGAGGAGGCGCAGGCTAACGATAAGCCTCCCGCCAGCAGCCCCCAAGCGCCGTCCCCCTCCAGCCACCCCCCTTCCCCCCACCCCCCTCAGTTGCAAAGACAGTCCCAGGAAAACAAGAGCTCCTCTCCAGCCAAAAGGTTCCTTCAGCAGCTCCCACCCGCATGCCACGGGGCCTGAGCTGCTCTGCTGGGGACCGAGGGCTGGAATGCTTTCCAAATCTCACACCCCTCCGCCCCCCTCCTAACCAACCCTCTTACCCCTCTTATCCTACTTCTCTCTGCGCTCCAGATCTCTCTCACACACACACACACACACACACACACACACACACACAGGTGCAGTACAGGAACATGCAGTAACCTGGCTCACCAGTAAATCTGTAAATTATAAACCAGTCGTTCTTCAACCAAGAGAGTGCTGACTGAAAATTAACACAGATTGTAGTCAAATTGTTGAAATTGTTGTCAGTTTATAAGCACAATTGAAGATGAGCGAATGGAGAATGTAAAATAGGCAGGGAAACATTCAATTACAGTTTCAGTTTTGCTTGCAGAAATAAGTGTGCAGTAGACGTAGCCTTCTGGGAATTGCAGTCTTCATTTTCATGAGCGGAGGCAGCATTTTATTTTTGCCACTAAAACATGATCTGATTTGCCCCTTGCAACTGACAGAATGTTTATAACTGCCCATTCTTTCCCTCTCTAATGAGAAAGACCTACCTGGTTCAGTCAGGGTGAGTGAGTCTTTGAGGGTTCAGCAGTAGAGGATCATGGGAAATCAGCCTAGGGGTGGTCAGGGCAGCTTGGAGCTGTATCAGAGAGGGGGTCCATAATGCAAAGCAGATGCACCTTGTTCTGCGCTACATGTCCTCATTTATCCACTGCAGCCTGAGAGACCTCTCAGTAAATCTCTATGGTTCTCTCTGGCCTGCAACCAGCCAATCGGCTTTGCTCTGTATGAAGCTGGGTGTGGTTTCCAAGGCCAGACCTGTGACCTCACCGGGCAAATCGGAACTGTTCCTCCGTGCGAACCGGCCCGAGAATGAAACGAACCATATCCATTAGATAAGACTGTATTAGTTTGGAAGCACAGTATGTCTCTGCTGCAGATGGAGCCTTTTGCTTTGCCAGTGATGAGAGTATTATTGAAGTGGGAGTGGTCCAGGTCAGAATAATGGAGTGATCATATACTGTATGTAGTCTTGGGGAGCTAGAGATTGAATCTGTGTGTGTGTGTGTGTGTGTGTGTGTGTGTGTGTGTGTGTGTGTGTGTGTGTGTGTGTGAGTGTGAGTGTGAGTATAAGTGTGAGTGTGAGTGATCTAGAAACACACATTCTTCCTTTCTCTCTCTTCCTCCACCTCTTAAAGGTGGAGTCTACCTATGCCCCACCTCCGACCCACCCAAACCTTCTCTTGTGTCTCTCTTTCTCTTTCTTTTACCCTCTTTCATCTCTTCTCCACAGGTTCTGTCACCCACCCCAGCCTCATTTCTCCCTAAAATCCTCCAATTCCAACCTCTCCCCTCCCTATGCCTCTTTACACACACACACACACACACACACACACACAGTGTGAAGCATTTCAGCCCTGTCTCCAGAACAGTAGGGCTGCTGGGTCTGTGGGGCTACAGCTTGCCCCCCCCCCCCCCCCCTGCGTGGGGCTCCCTGCGTGCTGCCCTCTCTGGGCCCCCCACCCTGCCCCTCTGGGCCCCCCACCCTGCCCCTCTGTGGTCTGGATCACTTCTGTGGAATCTGGCTTCCCGCTGAATTCCCGCTCATCTGTGACCACTGACCTCCTCAGATAGGACGTCTGGGTCCCTTCCTTCCTCCCAGCCGACTCCGTTCCCCCAGCCAGGAGCAGCCCACTCAGGGATATAGAGAAAGAGAAATGGAGGGAAAGATAGAAAGTGAGAGAGTAGACTTGTACAGCGGCTGGTGGAACCGTGGTCCAGGCTAAATTTACCTGCCCCTTTAGCCCCTCCGTATGTACCCCTGGAAGGCGGGCAGTCCCACTTCAGAAGTGATCCTGAGCACTGAATGTGTGTGACTGCTATTAACGCTTTCTCCTCCTCGCAGCCTCGCACGTGGACTATCGTTCATTCTTCACATGCCGTTTCTCGACCCCCTCCTCTCTCAACTCACTCTTCCCTCCTTCCCTCCTCTCCCCTCCCCCCTCCCTCCCTCCCTCTCTGCCTCCTTCCCTTTCTTTTTAGCCACCTCTCTCATTAGTTGTTATGCGATGCTAAACTGTGTGGCCTGTTTTTTCTCATGAAGCCTGGGGGCCCGTGTTCTCCTCGGCCCAGATATACTAACCCTCGGCAGGGGAGTGCTTTTCCGTGCCAGCCGTGTGCTTGGGTCTTTCCGCCGGATTGTGTACTCACTGGCTCGTGTGCCTTGTAGAAGGATGATACCTCTCTCTCTTGCTCTCTGATGCATTTCAGGTCAAGATAACCTGCAGGAGGTGTGGCGTGTTTCTGGAGGCATTGATATACTCCTGTGATTAAGATGGCCATTTGCCGCAGGTGTTGGAGAACAGGGCTTTTTTTAGATACAATTAGGCTCAATACATGTATGAAACAAATATAAACCATTTAAATAAATGGCCCTAGTATAAGGCCAGGTACTCAGAAAATACATAATGGATAAATTGCACATTTGGTAGTGAGCTTTTGAGTAGATCTCCAGTTCAGATTTTTGGTGGACTTTCTCATTAAAAGCAATTTCACTTTAAAGTGACTTCAGTAAGCCTCCTGCAGCATTGCCACTTTTCCACCTTTCGTACTCTTTCGTTCTCTGTAACCCTCTCCACCCCTCTGTGTGGTGGGTGTGTACCCTCTGTGGGAGAGGCTGAAGTGATGACCCCTCCCCTCTCTGTTGTGTGGCGAAATCAGGGGCCAGAGCGCCAAGCGGGGAATGGAGCGGTCCCAGAGCTCCACGTGGGAGAGCGGCGAGGAGAGCAGGAACAGGCTGGTGAAGGCAGCCTCCACGACCAAGCTGCTGGCCAAGGCGGTGAAGAACGCCGAGAAGTGAGCGCCCTTCTCTTCTCCTCCTCTGTCTGTCTGTCCGTCCGTCTGAGAGGAATGTTCGGGGGTCCATATGGGCCAGGGGGATGGGCCTGTTTCTTGGTTTAATGCCAACTTGCTCTCTTAATTATAGCCTGGTCACGTGCACGCTGCATTTCTTGACGTGATAATTAGCTGAGCTAATTTGCTAATTGTGCCTGGATTTTTGGTGAACGCAAAACCTGCATACACACTGGACCTCTAGAAATGGAATTGCCCTGATATAGGGTACGTGAGTGATGGTTTGGCTCAGAAGAGATGGGTGTCCTGGGGTCCATGCAGACCACGTGGGTGGTGATTTTTAGGGGGCAGAGAGCCCCGTCTCCTTCCTAGCAGCGGGTTTCATTGAGCATGACTTCCACTGCGGCCAGCTCTGACGCAGGCCACGGCTCTCCAAAACCACGGGGGGGGGGGGGGGGGGATTGGTGAATCAGTGCCTCGGCGACAAGCCTTTGGCCTCCCTCCAGAGATCCCGATCACGGATAAGCACCACGATTCGTCACGCCGAGTTTCTCAATAAGAGGAAACGGGCGTCTGGCCAGAAGTGTGTCCGTGTTCCAAAACTCAATTTTATCTTGTTGGACACACAGCCGCCCCACTGTGAACCATGCTGACCCCCACTCTCCTAATCTCTCTTGGGGTCCCCGCCACATTTTTATGATTTCTTTATCTGTTCTTTTCTCTTTTCCCCCAAATAAGTGGAGAAGGAGATTAATTGCCTCTCGTCTGCTCAAAAATGGAATACATGTAAACCAATATTTGTTTTTGAGGAGTTGAGGAGCATTTTCCAAACCAGATTAATTAGATTATTTTATAAATTAATTTCTGATGCAGCGCAGTACTTTGAATACACAGGTACAGAACAGACAGAATTATGGGCAATATACAGTGCGACAGTGAAAACATGCAATAAATCCATAAATGCAGCTATAGCTAGTTTCATATTGAAGGGAACATCTGCCATTGACTTCTAATATGAAAGCAGAATGACCTTAAATCATAACCATTACGTCTATATGGAGCCAAACCTCAATACATCTGACTAGCATTAACTTTCATCATACTGCATATATATAACAGACCATGAACTTTTCAAACGTCCGCTATGATTCAGTATAGAGGGAACACACTGCAATGTGCTGGAGTGAGTTATGTTTTTAATACACATTGTTCTTTTGTGTTGCAGGGTGGGCCTTCGGGTACCCACGTAAAAAATGTTAAAAGATAAATCGAATTTGATAAATCAATCAGTCATATAGCATGTGGCTTACAATCACTTATCCCTGGCCTCTGACTTTTTTTTCCAGGCACAAAGACCCAGTTACCAGCCAAGGTAAGTTATTACATGAATAATAGTGAGGGTTACGTGCTAAAACATTATCATGTCTCAGGCTGACATGCTAAAACATTATCATATCTCAGGGTTACGTACTAAAACATTATCATATCTCCGGCTTACATGCTAAAACATTATCATATCTCAGGCTTACATGCTAAAACATTATCATATCTCCGGCTTACATGCTAAAACATTATCATATCTCAGGCTTACATACTAAATTTTTTTTATATTGTAAGCTTACATGCTAAAACATTGTCATTTCTTAGTGTTACATGCTAATACATTGTCATATCCCGGGCTTACATGCTAAAACATTTTCATATCTCAGGGTTACGTGCTAAAACATTGTCACATCTCATATCAGATTGGGTCTGGAAGTTCATTGAGTTGAGCCAGACGGTCATTATCCGTGGTACGATAGGCTCCAATGATGGCCTGGGTTTTTATGGATCTAGAAGGACACCAGTTCTATGTGAGTTCAGAGCCAGACTCGCAGAACAGAGAACTGTCACGGTACAGTGTCCTTTCGCAGTCTTGGCCTTCAGGTTGTTAAGATCGAGGTATCAATAAACATGCACGACTATCGACTATCAGAGGGCAGCGAGTATTTCCACTAACACTAGCAAACGTTTGCTTTGTTGAATGCTCGTTAGATCCTTCATATCCTTCTCCGCTTTCTTTTGAACATTTCAGGTTTAATGTTGTCATTTCCATTTAGCGTTTTACTCATTTGTGTTGAATGATATTATTTCTGTCTTGTCACCAGCCAAAATGTCGACTCGAGAGAAGAACAGCCAAGGTAAGATCCCACCGGGGTGACGAGAGCTACCAAGGAACTGCTTGCTTACTGTCTCTGCTTTGGGCTGCTGCCACTCTCTCTCTTCCTCTCTCCCTCCCTCCCCTCACCTCTCTCCCTCCCTCCCCTCACCTCTCTTCCTCCCTCCCTCTCTCTCTCCCTCCCCTCTCATTCTTTCTATGTCTCAATTCAATTCAAATGTCTTTATTGGCATGCCAAAGGCATTTTTCGTCTGGCCAAAGCACGTCACGTTGACATTATTGGCAGCATTGCTCGCTGATTTAAAAGTTCACAAGTAATAAATTCACAAGCAAATGGCCAGTGTTGCAACAGGAATGTCCCAAACAAATTGGAATCTGCGACCTTAAGGAGCCTAGCTTTTCACACAATTATACCACATGGCTGACCCCAAAAAAAGTCACCAGCTTCGAGTTTCTCCATTGATACAGATTTCCATGGTCATGAATTCGGGCTGTGTATTATTTTTTTAAATCTGTGGCACAGGGGCTAAAAACTTAACTCTGCATAGAATCGTAAACTTGATTAACTCTGCACAGGGAGCCTCTTTTGAGAGGAATTTGGCTGTGCTATTTTCTCAGTCATAGGAAGAGGACACAGGGCCACTCCCTCATCCTCTCTTAGCTCTGCCCTCCCTGCAGGGCGTGGCGCCTCGCTCACCCACCTGTTGGGTGCAGAGCGGTGATGGTCGCTCTTTGCCTTGGAGGAGTGGCAGAGTAAGAGGTTCTTCCTTGTTATTCAGCACTAAATCAATAAATTCTTTGATGAACCAGAAAAAACAGGTTGGTCGTTGATTTTTAAGGTGAAATCAAAAGGCCCTGTGCCTCTCCAAGGACGAGTGAATATCACTGATGTGGAGGAGCACGGAATCCCTGCTGCTCCCATTACCCTCCATATATGTCCCGGTTCTGCTTTGGGAATTGGACGGGAATTGAGTCAGACAACATTCCAACAGTCCCAGCCACTCAAACCCGAGCATCCTCCTCCTCCTTCTCCGTCTCCTCTTCTTCCTTTACACGCTTCCTGTTTGCTTCTATTCCAGCCCCTCCGCACGGCACTCACCGTTTGTCTGTCTGTCTGTCTGTCGGTCAGCGTCTGTCTGTACGATGCGTCTTCTCTTTGTTAAACACCAGCAAAAGTAACCACAGTGGAACACGTGCGTGGTTAGAAGCCTGGCCCGGCCTCCTCACTGAGGGGCCTCCCTCTTACTCTCAGTTCTCCTTGGACTACATTTAGGTGATGTGAGGGGTGTGATAAAAGATTGGGGTGATGTAATGGGTCCTCTCTCTCTCTCTCGCTCTCTCTCTCTCTCCCTCTCCCTCTCTCTCTCTCTCCCTCTCCCTCTCTCTCCCTCTCTCTCTCCCTCTCCCTCTCCCTCTCTCTCTCTCTCTCCCTCTCCCTCTCCCTCTCCCTCTCTCTCTCTCTCTCCCTCTCCCTCTCCCTCTCCCTCTCCCTCTCCCTCTCTCTCGCCCTCTCCCTCTCCCTCTCCCTCTCCCTCTCCCTCTCCCTCTCCTTCTCCCTCTCCCTCTCCCTCTCCCTCTCCCTCTCCCTCTCCCTCTCCCTCTCCCTCTCCCTCTCCCCCCTCTCCCTCTCCCTCTCCCTCTCCCTCTCCCTCTCCCTCTCCCTCTCCCTCTCCCTCTCCCTCTCTCCCTCTCTCTCTCTCTCTCTCTCTCTCTCTCTCTCCCTCTCCCTCTCCCTCGCCTCAGAGGGGGACTACATTAAGATGTTCATGCGGGGCCGTCCCATCACCATGTTCATCCCCACCGATGTGGACTACGAGGACGTGCGGACCGAGCTGCCGTCCGAGAGACTGAAGCTGGAGTGGGTGTATCCTTCTCCGGCACGTCAGCAGGGGGCGCTGCTCGCTGTCTGTTTTGTCTGTCTGTCTGTCATTCTGTGACTTGTCTAGTTGCATTGTCTCTCTGCCTGCCCATTTGTTCATCTGTTTTATTTACCTTTTGGATGTTGTTTCTGCCGCAAATGTATGTCTGCCTGTCTGTCTGTCTGTCTGTCTGCTTACATGCCTGCATATTTGTCACGTCTGTCTGTATTCCCCACTGTGTTTTTGTCTTGGCTGTCTGCACGTCTGTCCGCTGGCGTGTTTGTCCTGTCTTGTGTCCTTGGCTGACCGTCGTGCGGCACTTCCTCTCCCCGCCGCCGCTCCGCTTCCTGGTTGGCTGGACAAGGAGCAGATCCTGCGGATGTGGGCCCTCCTTTCCTGTGGTGGTCCATGCCCTCACCCCGCCTCCCCCCACCTCCTTACTGCCTGCCCCTGCTCTCAGGCCTGGCCGGGCTCCCTGCAGGGACTGTAGATGTGCGGTTGTTGAGCTAACATGGGGGAATAACAGTGCCTGGCTAAGTGGCTTCTGTGTGTTCAGTGTTAGCTGCGCAGGGAGTGTCTCACCACTGTTTGTCTGAACCCAGTCTTTCCTCTTTATTTCTCCCTTTTAAAAAAAAATAAAAAATCAACTTTCACATTAGTGCAACACAATAAATACTGCTAAACCATCCGGCTTTTACAATTGTATTGCCAAAGCTTGCTCATGAGAGAAAGGAACATGTCAACAGAAGAAAAAACAAAACAAAATAACAATGATAACACATCTGGATATTATACAGTATATACAGTAACAGGTGTGTGTGTGTGTGTGAGTGTGTGAAGCAGTAACCGGTTTATATGTATGTGTGTGCCGTGCGTGTGTGTTTGTTCATATTGTGTGCATGTCAATAAATGGTTGTGTTCCATCACTCAGCCCCTCAGACTGTGGCAGGCAGCAATAAACTGTGCCGCAAGTGTAGAGCACTCCGCTCTCTCCCCCAGTACTACTTTTAATTTTTGTTGATCAGGGAGGTCATTGAAAAATGGGCAGATCCGGTTGAATTTAGGGAAGTATTTTTCTCTGATGTTTTTATACTTTTCGCATTTGGTTTTCGCATTCCGGTCTCTCTCTCTCTCTCTCTCTTCTCTCTCTCTCTCTCTCTCTCTCTCTCTCTCTGTCTCTGTCTCTGTCTCTCTCTCTCTCTCTCTCTCTGCGCGTGCGTGTATGTGCGTATATGCCTGTGTGCATATGTGCGTGTGTTCATATGTGCGTGTGTGTGCGCGTATGTGCGCGTATGTGCATGTGCATGTGTTCTGCTCCTTGACTCTGTCGCTCAGATATGGCTACAGGGGCCGTGACTGCAGGGCGAATGTGTACCTGCTGCCGACGGGAGAGGTGGTGTACTTCATCGCCTCTGTGGTCGTGCTCTTCAACTACGAGGAGAGGACGCAGCGCCACTACCTGGGACACACAGACTGCGTCAAGTGGTGCGTTGTTTAAACCGCGTAGTTCGGGTGGAAAAACTGGCAGGGCTACTGTATGACTGACATGAGCATACCTATTAGTCGGTCTATAAATACTGTGGGCGGGGCTTTGTCTCAGTTGCCAATTCAGATTTAAAAGGGATTTGGCCATCCAGCCTTCACCAACAGTCTCCCTCTGTCTCAGTTTCCTTTGTGAAAATTCAGACATTAATGACCTAATGACCTAATAACCCATTTACACTGTGAATGTATTCTCAATTCATTTTTACTTGTGAAGGTGTACGTCACCCTCTCTCTGAGGACCTGTTCTCACCTCCTTCCTGTGTGTGCTGTCTCTGTCTCTGTGTGGTCTCTGACTCTATGCTGTCTCTGACTCTGTGCTGTCTCTGACTCTATGCTGTCTCTGACTCTGTGCTGTCTCTGACTCTATGATGTCTCTGACTCTATGCTGTCTCTGACTCTGTGCTGTCTCTGACTCTGTGCTGTCTCTGACTCTATGCTGTCTCTGACTCTGTGCTGTCTCTGTCTCTGTGTGGTCTCTGACTCTATGATGTCTCTGTCTCTGTGCTGTCTCTGACTCTATGCTGTCTCTGACTATGCTGTCTCTGACGCTGTGTTGTCTCTGACTCTATGCTGTCTCTGACTCTATGCTGTCTCTGACTCTTGACTGTCTCTGACTATGCTGTCTCTGACTCTGCTGTCTCTGACTCTGCTGTCTCTGACTCTATGCTGTCTCTGACTATGCTGTCTCTGACTCTGTGCTGTCTCTGACTCTATGCTGTCTCTGACTATGCTGTCTCTGACTCTGTGCTGTCTGACTCTATGCTGTCTCTGACTCTATGCTGTCTCTGACCCTGTGCTGTCTCTGACTCTATGCTGTCTCTGACTCTGTGCTGTCTCTGACTCTATGCTGACTCTATGCTGTCTCTGACTCTGTGTGGTCTCTGACTCTGTGCTGTCTCTGACTCTGTGCTGTCTCTGACTCTATGCTGACTCTGACTCTGTGCTGTCTCTGACTGTGCTGTCTCTGACTCTATGCTGACTCTGTGCTGTCTCTGACTCTATGCTGTCTCTGACTCTGTGCTGTCTCTGACTCTATGCTGTCTCTGACTCTATGCTGACTCTACTGCTGGTACTCTGACTCTGTGCTGTCTCTGACTCTATGCTGTCTCTGACTCTGTGCTGTCCTCTGTCTCTGTGCTGTCTCTGACTCTCGTGCTGTCTCTGACTCTGTGCTGTCTCTGACTCTGTGCTGTCTCTGACTCTATGCTGTCTCTGACTCTGTGCCCGGTGCAGTCTGGCCATCCACCCTGATAAGATCCGCATCGCCACGGGACAGATCGCCGGGGTGGACAAGGACGGTCGGGTGAGCTCCCCCCCCCCTCCCCCGGTTACCCTAGCTTGCACTCACCGTCAAACCGATAGCGATGTGTGCATAGGAGCGAGACACACCCATGGGGGGTTGAACAGATTTTAAAGAAAGCAACAATCTCTCCCCACACCCCAGTCATGTAGCCTTGCCAGCTGGGCCTCGCACTGCTAGCCTGCTACTGAAATGACACACATTCTGGCTGTAGCGTGAGCATCTTATAGTGAGAGAACGATAGGAATGGTGTGTGTGTGTGCGTGTGCTTGTGTGTGTGGTTCACAGCTTGTATTGTGCAATAAACTAGCCTGTATTCAGGTCTTATGACACCATGATACATTTAGCAGGAGCTGCCAGGAGACTGTATGTGTGCTTTAATGCGCTACATATTCAACATAATTATTTGAGCTGGGCTTTCAAGGCCACGTTTGTGGGTTTGTTTCCCAATTGGGACACTGCTGTTGTACCCTTGAGCATGGTACTTAACCTGAATTGCTTCAGTAAATATCCTGCTGCATAAATGAGTTGTGTGCAAAGAATGTAATCTGTGCAAGTTTCTCTGGATAAGGGCGTCTCCTCAATGTCGAAAAATGTCTTAACCTGTAAATGAGATCAGCTAAATTACATTACATTGTACAGAGTGATTTACAATATAAGCTAAAAACTATGTTTTAGTGTAGTCTACTTAATTAAGATTAAGCTGAAATGTAACTATTTTTTAATATATTAACCATTCATGCAAATATATTTAATGATATTTAATGAAGCAGCCTTACTCAGAAAGATTTCATGCGTCGGTGCAAGAGCTTGGTTTCCTCATGCCGAGGATTTGAAACCTGAACTACTGCTTATAAGCCCAGTTCCAGTCATAAGCCCAGTTCTCAGTCATAAACCCAGTTCCAGTCATAAATCCAGTTTGTCACCCCAGATTAACGCATGCTTTAGCCGAAGGGTGATGATTGAATATTCTTGGTGAAAAATATGTGAGCGTTGTGTATTACTGCAGAAAACAGCTTATTTAGCGGTGCTGAGTCTTAAGGTACTGCAGAGTTGCCACAGTAGACAGGCTCAAAGGTGTGTGAGAGAAAAACACAGATATATAATTACCCAGATGCACATTAACACATACAATCACCCTCTACTTTGGCTTATGTGTTTATCTCCCATTGGACAAATGGCTTTTTATGAGCAAACCTTATATTTCACTACAGCTCACCCCATAGTGAAAAATAAAGTAATTTCCTTAATTGCCATGTTAATTATATAATATATATAAAGGTGAATGAGCGATTTTTCCCAGTTCTCTAATACCTTTGTCACATGACTGTCCTTGTTGACGCCTCTAATGAGAAACTGTATATTTAATAACCCCCGCCCCCCCCCCCCCCCCCTCCCCCAGCCGCTGCAGCCCCACGTCAGGGTGTGGGACTCTGTCAGCCTGTCCACCCTGCAGGTCATCGGGCTGGGCACCTTCGAGAGGGGCGTCGGCTCACTCTCCTTCTCCAAAAGCTGTGAGTCCGCTATCCTTGCTTCTGCATCTTCCTCTTCCTCGCTGCTGAAACGGCACGGCAGGCGTTAAACGCAGCGGCCCAGGCCGGGAGCAGGAACGCCAGCGCTCCGTTCCGGAACACTAGACAACTAGATCCCCTTTCCTGAAAGCCGAGGAGAAGGCTTGTTGTTTATTTTTGTTCTTTTTAAGACCCGTGCCCTTATAAACGGTTTCTGGAGCTCTGAACCTCCACGCTGTGAACCCGCTGTTGGACAGAGGCCTCACCTGGCTGCCAAATGCCTCACAGTGTTTCTAATCAGCAGTATTTATAGTGCTTACAGTCTTCTCTCTCTCTCTCTTTCTCTCTCTCTCTCTCTCGCTTCTCTCTCACACTTTCTTTCTCTTTCTTGAAATATCACTCTCTTTTTCTCTACCTCACTCTCTCAAATAAAAATTTAGGTTCAAATGTGCTTGCAAACATGACCACACATAGGAGGTATAATTATTATCAATTCAATTTTTCAATTTCAAGGTGCTTTATTGGCATGACATGATTATTATTATAATTATTATATATCTCTCTCGCTCTTTCTCTTGCCTCATCGTTACATTCCACATTCTTTTTTAAATAATTGAAATATTGTATTTTTTATGTCATATTTTTGACAGGACACAGGCACACACCTGGGGGTGATTGACGACTCTAATGAGCACATGCTGACCGTCTGGGATTGGCAGAAGAAATCGAGGATAGCTGAGATTAAGGTTAGAGCCCTGTGTGTGACATTGCATTACATTACCATCGCTTAGCAGGTGCTCTTATCCAGAGCTACTTACAAGAAGGGAGCCCATCTGGAATACAAAAGTGCAACATCCCCATTATGATACCAAAGGGTCATTTCTAATCAATACAAAAGTGCAATGTTCGTCAAACAAACCTGCAATTAGTATTGTCAACAAAAGTAAATACCATTTCACAGCTAACCTATGTTAGCACTGCTATGCCTATACCATTATTACACCAAAAGAAAGAAAGAATATAGTTAAACCTTCAGCCTGCGTTGGAAGATGGGAATTGTTCCTGCCGTCGTGAGCACCGCTCATTCCACCACTTCCGTGGGTTTTAGAGTGAAACGGAAGAAGAGAGAGAGGACTGTAGTTCTGGATGACAGAGGTGTTGAGTGATTTTCCTGAGCAGGTGGATGACACAAGGCTGCAAGAGATGAGTTGGAATGGGAGGAGATGAATGAGAGGCTATTGGGAATGAGGGATGTGGGGAGGAAGGGTGTGGGGATGGGATCCATGGAACTGGTAGTTAGATGGTTGGATAGCAGGAGTTGAGAGAGATCAGCATGTGTAAGTGGAGAGAATGCAGTGAGAGATGGTGGGGTAATGTGTGGGGAGAGGGGGAGGGTTGCCTGGAGAAAGGGTTAACATGTCACTCGTTGGCCCCGCCCCTTCCTGTGAGCCCTCCCGCTGACTCTCTTCCCCCTCACAGTGATACTGCCTTTCTGTAACCGTTTCCGCTCCACCCCTCCAGACCACGAATGAGGTGGTGTTAGCGGTGGAGTTCCACCCCACCGACGCCAACACCATCGTCACCTGCGGCAAATCCCACGTCTTCTTCTGGACGTGGAGCGGCACTTCTCTGGCGCGCAAGCAGGGCATCTTCGGGGTGAGGACACTCATACACACACACACACACAAGCATACACATGCATGTAGGCACAGACCTACGCACACACATACGCTCATGCATGCACGCATACATACTCTCACATGCATGTACATACACACTTTCACATCCATGCTTATATGAAATAGACTCAAGTGTTTTATTGGCAAGACATTCAATGCAAACACACAGCCAGAACATAAGCAACAACCAATGAGAGCCGAATGTACTCTATGTATGTACTCAAAAAAAAGCCATGTACACTGACTACAGCATTGAGTACAATAATACTGATAAGTTCCCACCTTTATATCTGTGTGTTTCTGCCTTTCCCTCCACAGAAATACGAGAAGCCCAAGTTTGTGCAGTGTCTGGCCTTCCTTAGCAACGGGGACATCCTGACGGGCGATTCGGGGGGAATCATGCTGGTGTGGAGTCGCACCACCGTGGAGCCCGCCCCAGGAAAGGGGCCTAAAGGTACCCCCCCCCCCACCATCCCGAGAAGAATCCTGCCCCTGACATTCCCATGTCACTCACCAGAACCAGACAACCAGGCTCCGCCCCATTCCACCTCATGCACTCGGATTTAGCGGTCTCCTCCCCTTTTTCAGACGGCGTGTTCAATTTCTTGGAATGAATAGTAAAAATAAGCTAAAATTAAAGGGGAGAGAGAGCGAGGGTGGGGGGTGAGATAGATGGAGGGAGGGAGGGGGGGGAGAGAGAGAAAGCGAGAGAGCGTGGGGGTAGAGAAAGGGTGTGTAACGCTGGCAAGCGTCTCGCATCGGCCTGACGTGCCTGGAGGAAGATCCGTGTTGCAATGGTAATTGTTTTTGTTGGCATGCTGGAGAACTGGTCTTAAAGTGCTGGAGAGCGGTGCCAGTGCTAAACGGTTAATCACTATTTATTTACTTGCTTTGCCGCGGTTAATCAGACCGTAGCGCCCTCAGGCTGCAGAGAGTGAAGGGCGATCGTAAATCAGGGGGGAACTTGGGAGAAGTAGTTTGTTTTTTTGTAATATTCATGGTCCTAGCTGCTGGTGAGAGGGGGGATTCTGTAGTTCCAGATACCCTCCTGAATTTGTCTTACATGAACTATAACAACAGCAGGGTGGGCGTGGTGTTTACTGATGCCAGAACAGCAAGCTGAGTCTCATGCCATTCACATCAACAGGCAAGCGTATATAAAGATCAACAGAGCTACTGTTGTTTGGATTGGACAGAGAGATATGGGAAAACTAGTAGTAAGCAATAAGTATTGTTGCTATTCATGCAAACATGTTGGGTTCACGATAACATCCCAGTCACTCTGCAATTGGACCTGTAGATCCAAAGTGCAGATCAGTTCCTGTTTCTCTTCCCACCATAACAAAACAAAGTCTTCTTTATCAAGGTCAAACTCTGCCCCCTGTTGCCCATACAGTCTTCCTGATGCGCTGTTGTCCCAACCTGTTCTGTGGGTGCTGTGCCTCGTGCTCCGTGCCTGCGCTGCTCCTAGGGCTGGTATTAGACGTGAGGCGCAGTCCGTAGAGCGGGCCACTCTCGAGCCTTATGCGAATCCCCCCCCACCTCCCCCGTCACTTTCTGAGCTGAAGAGAATCCACCAGTGCACAGAACATGAACATTGATTTATTTTTTATTTTGCAATCAATGCAAAAATGATTTATCTTTAAAAGACAGAACGTGGTTTCGTGAAAAAATGTACAGAACATGCCTTAGGTTTATGTGCACATTTGTGCTGCATGTTTTGAAAGGACAGGCTGAAAAGTGCAGAAAGCGCAGAGCCAAAAGCTTCATTTAAACAAGCAGATATGTGCCAATTGTATGTGCTTTGGCTGGGGCTTTTTGGAACAGGGACAGCTTATATAAACGCAGCCAAGCTAAGTACATTACCTTTATGGAACTTAACCCTTTCTAAACAATGGCCCACGACATGTCTGTTAGGTAGCTAGATGCAGTGATCGAGTTGGCAGTCTAATTATAGTCCCCATCACTGCAGCTGTTTCGGATATTTTGTAAAATGCACATGTTGTAGGTTAATGATGCATAGTCATGAACGGACCAAAAGATCTGACTTTATTTTGTTCTGAAAATGAGACCAATATGCCCGGATCCTAGTCCTGACTGCTCCCAATGTCATGTAGATTTGTGTATTCGTAACGACTGAACTAGGGAGCACTCTTGCTTGTGGATGACATGGTTTCCATTATGGTAACCCGCATTTTGGCAACACCTTGTTGGGTTTAGCTGCATGTTATTTACTATTTGCTTCTCTGGCTAATCGGTAGTTTGAGTTCTGCACCGTGAGCACTCCATTCACGTCTGTTTTCTTTCTTTTTCTGGTTTCCCTTTATGAAAGAAATGAGAAACACAAGAACATGTTCCTCGTTTAGCCAGAAGACTTAAAGGCTAGACTGTCACCCGAGCTCCCAAAGTTGGTGGAATTAAAAGCCACAAATCACAGGGTCTTTTTTTGTTGCTCATTTTATATTTGATATTTTACATACACATTTTATATGTGTGTATTTGGTTAACACCAAAGACAGACAGTCATTCATCACTTATAGTTGACTCGCTGTCCTCACCATTATGACGATAGCAGCACATGACCCCGGCAGGTAGGTGGCCGGTGCTTGGTGTGGAAATGTGAGCCCTTTGGAGAGCTTCTCAGCGCTGCCTTTAGAAACTCTGCCAGTTTGGTTGAGTTAGTGGCGCCGGCGGTGCTGGGCCTGGACCGGTTGAGAGAAACGGCTGAGCTGCAGAGGGGTGTGTGTGAAAGTATCCTGTCCTCTGAGGATCTGGGACTCTGGGCATTGGTGGAGGGAGGGGGAGCCCCCTGTCCCTCTGACCCTTACCAGCGGGATTCCCCTGCTGCAGGATCCACTTAATCAGCACAGCTTTCAGTGCTATTACAGGAGCCATAAACTGGAGGAATGTGGAGAACGCACACATACACACACACACACACACACACACACACACACGCAACACACATGCAGACACACACGCAAACACACGCAACACACATGCAGACACATTCAACACACACATACACACACGCAATGCATACACATGCAACGCACACACAAACATACATACATGCAACACACACAGTCATACACGGGCGTGCGGCACGCACACATATACACACGGACACACATGTACATACACACACACGCACACACACACACACACACACGCTCATGATTCTCCTTAACCAGTGCTGCAGTCCTGGAAACAAGAGAGTGCCTGTCTTGAATTCCCACCATAAACCACATTAATGACTGTGAAATATTCCTGGTATTTACTCCCAGAAGACTATGCAGTCACTCTGCTCTCCTCTCCTCTCTCACCTCTCTCACCTCTCCCTTACTTTTTCTCTTTTTGTGGGGTGGAGTGAGGGTCAAATCTCTTCTGTTATCGTCCCCTGCTTCTTTTTCCTGTGTATTTAATGTTCTCTCCGCCCTTGATCAAATGCCAAACTCTGCGCATTTTATGATATAGAATTCTGTCTGAACTAGTTACTAAGGGGGAAAAAAAAGAAAACCTGTTTGTGTTTGAGTCTGTCTGCTTTGTGTCTCATCCCTGACTCCGCCCCTCCTTCCTCTTGTGGCTCCTCCCACAGGCGTGTACCAGATCAGCCGTCAGATCAAGGGGCACGACGGCAGCGTGTTCACCCTGTGCCAGATGAGGAACGGCACCCTGCTGACGGGAGGGGGGAAGGACCGCAAGATCACCCTGTGGGACCACAGCCTGAACCCAGAGAGAGACATCGAGGTAGAAAGAGACCCACCCCAAGCGCCGTCGCATGTACACAGGCATGCATACACATACAGACACATGTACCTACACATACAGGCACATTCACTTATACTGGCACATACACACACTCACTCTCTCACACACACACACACACACACACACACACACACACACACACACACACACACACACAGGCATGCATACACATATAGACACATGTACCTACACATACAGGCACATTCACTTATACTGGCACATACACACACTCACTCTCTCACACACACACACACACACACACACACAGGCATGCATACACATATAGACACATGTACCTACACATGCAGGCACATTCACTTATACTGGCACATACACACACTCACTCTCTCACACACACACACACACACACACACACACACACACACACACACACACACACACACACACACAGGCATGCATACACATATAGACACATGTACCTACACATACAGGCACATTCACTTATACTGGCACATACACACACTCACTCTCTCACACACACACACACACACACACACACACTCACTCTCTCACACACACACACACACACACACAGGCATGCATACACATATAGACACATGTACCTACACATACAGGCACATTCACTTATACTGGCACATACACACACTCACTCTCTCACACACACACACACACACACACACACACACACACACACACACTCACTCTCTCACACACACACACACACACACACACACACACACACACACACACACACAGGCATGCATACACATATAGACACATGTACCTACACATACACGCACATTCACTTATACTGGCACATACACACACTCACTCTCTCACACACACACACACACACACAGGCATGCATACACATATAGACACATGTACCTACACATACAGGCACATGCACTTATACTGGCACATACACACACTCACTCTCTCACACACACACACACACACACACACACACACACACACACACACAGGCATGCATACACATATAGACACATGTACCTACACATACAGGCACATGCACTTATACTGGCACATACACACACTCACACACACACACACACACACACACACACACACACACACACACACACACAGGCATGCATACACATATAGACACATGTACCTACACATACAGGCACATGCACTTATACTGGCACATACACACACACACACACACACACACACACACACAGGCATGCATACACATATAGACACATGTACCTACACATACAGGCACATTCACTTATACTGGCACATACACACACTCACTCTCTCACACACACACACACACACACACACACAGGCATGCATACACACATACACACATGTACGTACACATACAGGCACATGCACTTATACTGGCACATACACACACTCACTCTCACACACACACACACACACACACAGGCATGCATACACATATACACATATGTACCTACACATACAGGCACATGCACTTATACTGGCACATACACACACTCACACACACACACACACACACACACACACAGGCATGCATACGCACATACACACATGTACCTACACATACAGGCACATGCACTTATACTGGCCCATGCACACACTCACTCACATAGACACATGCACACACACACACACACACATGCATGCACACACATATACACATATGTACCTACACATACAGGCACATGCACTTATACTTGCACATACACACACTCACTCACACACAGACACATGAACACACACACACACACACACACATGCATGCACACGTACACACATAGATGCATGCACCTATACTTACAGGCACATGCACTTATACTTGCACATGCACATGCACATACACTCTCACACACATAGACACATGTACACACATACACTCACACTCATAGATATACACACACACATTTACACAAATGCGTGCACCTACCTATACATACAGGCACATGCACTTATACACAGACACACACACACCCCCAAGAATACACACTCCCTCGTCCATTAAAATCATGTTAATCTTCCACATTTTCACCGTTCTCTCTTAACTCCTCCCTACCTCTCTTCCTCTCTGTGGTCTTGCAGGTCCCTGACCAATATGGAACCATTCGAGCAGTGGCCGAGGGGAAGGGGGAGCAGTTTTTGGTGGGCACGTCACGCAACTTTGTCCTGAGGGGGACATTTAACGATGGCTTCCAAGTAGAAGTGCAGGTGAGGGAAGAGTGGCATTCTCTCCTCTCTGTTACACTGTCAGTCTTTCCCTCTATGCATCCCAGGTCCCACGATGCTGCCTCTTCAGTATAGTTAGTACACAAATATATCACTGTCCTAGTAGCTACAGCACAAGGTAGACCGTTGAGTACACAGGTATGTATGTAGTCAGGCTGTGGACATAGACAGTTTGGCAGATATTGTAGACTATGCACAGCAAAAATCTTAGTGTACATTTGAGACCGTGGTCTCATATAAACACCCAAGACATGTCCTTCACCAGACTCCACACAGCAAAAATGTCGGTGTAAATCTAACACTGACATTTTTGCTGTGTGGAGTCTGGTGAAGGCCATGCCTGTAGGTAGTTTATACACAGATAGTCAGGCTTGTTTGGTTGTTGAATGACTACTCACATAGTCACGTACATAGGCAATGGGTCTTGCATTCAGGTAGTTTGCTGAACTGGTACCAGGTGCACCAGTAGCTGTAGTTTGTACACAGGTAGTGAGGAACACAGGTAAAGAGCCTGTGCTGGATCCTGGTTGTGTAGAGCTGAAAGGGTTTCCTGCACCAATAAAGGACAGGGATGGAGGGAAGGAGGTAGTTGCAGCCCAAACGGATGAAAGGAATTCCGTGACTGCACGGTCCGACCAGCGCCCGTCCCTCATTGGTTCCGACTCATTTGCTCCCTGAATGAGCACAGAAGATAACTATTTTATCACGAGATGGAGCGTTTATCGTATGGGGGGAGGGGGGGGGCGGGGGGTAATTTTCTGGACATTTACAGTTTGAATAAACAAATGCCCGTCAAATTCCCCTTCAGTCTTTTAACTGTGGCCAGCTGGGCCTTTCCGCTCGGCGTTGTGTGTCCGTCTCTAAGTGTTTCCCTCTGTCTCTGTGAAAGAGGTTTGCTGCGCCTTGGTTCTCTTTGTGATGTGACATTTGCAACCCTTAACTCCGCCTCCTCAGGGTCACACGGATGAGCTGTGGGGGCTGGCCTCGCACCCCTTCAAGGACCTGTTCCTCACCTGTGCTCAGGACCGACAGGTGTGCCTCTGGAACTCTGTCGACCACTCCCTGGAATGGACCAGGCTTCTGGACGTAAGCACCGCCTACAGCTGAGTCTAAGTGTCACGTGACGAATGTATGTCTGTTACACCTGTCACATAACACATGTATGTCTGTTACGTGTGTCACGTAACACGTGTATGTCTGTTACGTGTGTAACATAACACATGTACAGTTGAAGTCAGAAGTTTACATACACTTGGGTTGAAGTCATTAAAACTCATTTTAAAGCACTCCACAGATTTCATGTTAGCAAACTATAGTGTTGGCAAGTCAGTGAGGACATCTACTCTGTGCATGACACAAGTAATTTTTCCAACAATTGTTTACAGACAGATTATTTCACTTTTAATTCACTATATCACAATTCCAGTGGGTCAGAAGTTGACTGTGCCTTTAAATTTTTAATATTTGGTCGCATATCCTTTGCGTACCATGACTTCCTGATGTCTGTGACCCAACAACATCAAAAGACTCTTAATATGTTATTTTTTGGTCCTCTTACAAGCGATACTATAATGTCTCTGCATTTGAATGGAGCTCTATGGGAATTGGGGGGTGGGACTAGATTTAGCTGTAAATTATGCTGGAACAGTATGGAATACATGATTGGTAAAATGGATGTAAGTCATCAAGGGTCTGAGGTATCAAACAAGCCTCAAACCATCACACTGCTGCCAGATATGCAGTAGATATGGATGGACCACTTTAAGGGTTGTTTCTCCTGACAAATTTTCCTATTGAACTGTTTTTTCCTATGGAAAAATAAACCCTTCAAGTTCTCCATCCATATCTACTGTATTTCTGGTAGCAGAGTGATGATTTAAGGCTTGTTTGATATGTCAGACCCTTGCTGACGTAAAGCAATTTAGCCAACCATGTGTTTCCATACTGTTCCAGTGTAATTTACAGCTAAATCTAGTCGCACCCCCCAATTCCTATAGAGATCCGTTCAAATGCAGAGACATTATAGTATCGCTTGTAAGTGTACCAGCAAATAAGACATCAAGAGTCTTTTGATGTTGTTGGGTCACAGACATCAGGAAGTTATGGTATGCAAAGGATATATGACCAAATATTAAAAATGTAAAGGCACAGTCAACTGAGTGTATGTAAACTTCTGACCCACTGGAATTGTGATATAGTGAATTAAAAATGAAATAATCTGCCTATAAATAATTGTTGGAAAAATTACTTGTGTCATGCACAAAGTAGATATCCTAACTGACTTGCCAACACTATAGTTTGTTAACATGAAATCTGTGGAGTGGTTAAAAATTAGTTTTACTGACTTCAACCTAAGTGTATGTAAACCTCCGACTTCAACTGTATGTCTGTTACATGTGCCCTCCACAATTATTGGCACCCCTGGTAATGATGAGTAAAAAGGGTTATAAAAACTTCACCGTTTGGTGAATTAGCTCAATCTCACACTGAAAAAAATTAGAAAAATCCAACCTTTAATTGAAGTAAATTTATTCTGAGAAAAAAAAATCCGTCATCAAGAAATAATAATTTTTAACAAAACCACATGTGCCACAATTATTGACACCCCTGCATTTAATACTTTGTACAACCTCCCTTTGCCAATAAAACAGCACAGAGTCTTCTCCCGTAACATCTAATAAGGTTGGAGAATACAGAGAAAGGAATCTGAGACCATTCCTCTTTACAGAATCTCTCCAGATCATCCAGAGTCCTAGGTTCTCTCTTGTGCACTCTCCTCTTCAGCTCAGCCCACAGGTTTTCAGTGGGGTTTAGGTCAGGGGACTGAGATGGCCATGGCAGAAGCTTGATTTTGTGTTCAGTTAACCATTTTTGTGCTGATTTGGACATGTTTTTGGATCATTGGATATGTTTGGATCATTGGATATGTTTTGGATCATTGTCCTGCTGGAAGATCCAACAACGACCCAGTTTTAGTTTCCTGGCAGAGGCAGCCAGATTCAGATTTTAAATTTCCTGGTATTTCATGGAGTTCATGATGCCATGTACCCTAACAAGGTTCCCAGGGCCTTTGGAGGAAAAACAGCCCCACAACATCACAGAACTTCCACCATACTTAACAGTGGGGATCAGGTTATTTTCGGTATAGCCATCCTTCTTTTTACGCCAAACCCACCTTGAGTGTTTTTTTTTTTTTCTTGCCGGAAAGCTCAATTTTAGTTTCATCTGACCATAGAACACGGTTCCACTCAAAGTTCCATAGCGTTTAGCAAACTGCAGGCGCTTACGTTTGTGGTGAAATGACAGGAAAGGCTTTTTTCTGGCATGCCTTCCAAATAATTTGTTGGCCTGGATTTGTTGCCATTCCATGACTTATGAAGCTCAACACACCTTTCCCTCATTTGATTTGTGTGTTTTCTTATCTTTCCAATGTTGATGTATGAATAAGAGAATATGGCCTCTGTATCACCTCATATTTATACCCCAGTGAAACAGGAAGTTATGGATTACTGCTTGAAAGTTCCTAGACACTCTGATCAACTTTAAAAAGTTAAATATAAATGTAAAAAATGCTTCAGTTACATTTTGTTCATAAGAATTTCTAGGGGTGCCAATAATTGTGGCACACGTGGTTTTGTTAAAAATCATTATTTCTTGATGAGGGATTTTTTTTTTTCTCAGAATAAATTTGCTTCAATTAAAGGTTGGATTTTTCTCATTTTTTTCAGTGTGAGATTAAGCTAATTCACCAAAAGGTTAATTTTTTATAACCCTTTTTACTCATCATTACCAGGGGTGCCAATAATAGTGGTGGGCACTGTATGTCTGTTATGTCTGTCACATAACACATGCATGTTCTGCCTTCCCTGCGTGGCTATGAGTCTGCAGATTAATGTTGTCTAATATTGACTAAATGTTACTGAAATGTTTGTCTCTGCCTCTCCTTCTCTCCCTCCATCCATTCGGTCATTTTGTCCTCTTCCCCTTCTCCTTCCTGTCTTGTCTCTCTCTTTTTCTCTTTTTTCCTCTCCCCTTTCCTCTATCCATACATCTATCAATTATTTCCTCCTTCACTCTCCCTATCTCTTCTCCTACCCTTCCCTGCTCTCTCTTTTCCCTTCATTTTTTACTGTTACTGCTCCTCCCTTTCTTTTCTTCTCTCCCACCCCCCCCCCCCCTCTCTCTCTCTCTCTCTCTCTCTCTCTCTCAGGAGCACGGTCACTGCGCAGACTTCCACCCCAGTGGTGCTGTAGTGGCCATTGGGACTCACTCAGGAAAGTACGTGTGCAGGCTCTCTGGAATTCTCACTCAGAAGAGTACAGAGTAGAACAGTCACACAGAACACACACACAGTAGAAGTCATACGTTAGAAAACTCACACCGTAGAACACTTATACGTTAGAACACTCACACAGTAGAACACTTATACGTTAGAACACTCACACAGTAGAAAAGTCATACGTTAGAACACTCACACAGTAGAACACTTATACAGCAGAACACTCACGCAGTAGAACACTTAGGGCTCTATTTTAATAAACCAAACGCAATGGTGAACGCAAGAGTAATCGCTTGGCGGTATCGCTCTGAGGGCGTCGGCGAGAAATTTGGTAATTTCATGACGGCAATCTTGGCGCACCTTATGGCGGTATTGCTAAAAGGCTGGGTTTAAATGTCCAAGGTGTGTCTCTATGGTAGCCAATCAAATTGTTGTTCTCATGCTTTAAAAAAAAGCCAGTTGGAACGCAATCGCTCCATGCAATTTCATAATGAGCAACCCAAACGCACTGGACCGTCAACGACAAGAGCGATTTTCCGCACAGGAATCAGACATACTTGCAACAGAAGTACAGGCTAGGACTGTAGTAATTTATGGATCACAATCCACACCACCTCGTCTCCCAGAAGTTCGGAAGGCACGGGAGGAGGTGGCGAATGCATTAATTAGCCTACTTTAGGTGATGTAGGCATAATTATGATTCAAATGGTAGGCTTATGATTCAACTGTGTCATAAGCGTAATTTATATATTATAGGCTATTGGCCTACATGATCGCAAGTTTCTTGTAAGCTGTCCTGTTTTATTCTAGTAGTTTAAATTAAAATTTATTAATTAATAATAATTATAGGCTATTTGTTCATTAAATGGAAGTGTAATGTTGGCATCACCTATAGACACTACATAGAACTACATGACGAATAAGTTGCCAAATTGCCAGAGTCTATTGCGTTCCCGCTAAGAGGTGGTTCCAGCTGATCATAACGCAATGGGTTTTCGTTGGTTCAAATTGTCACTGAGCCGAAAGTATTTTAGAACACGCCCCAGACAGCGCCACCCATCCCACTGCAGCGCAAGCGAAAGGATGTTATGTTGACAATTTGTTGATCCTAGCGGTATTGCTGAGAAACGCCATAGCGCCAGTTTTAAGACATTGATGCTGTCAACAAGCTTGCGTTTGACTATACCGTCCCCTTGCGCTGGTTTGAAAATAGAGCCCTTAGGCCGCGATCACACCGGAGCACTACCTGTCTTGATTTTACGAAAGCCTACTCTGAAAAAGCAGTTGGAGGTGTCTTTTTTTGCTGTTGCTAGGCAACCGAACTCCTGTCAATCACTTAGCTGACGTTGTTAACGGTGTTAGCGAACTAAGTTTACCCGAAAGTTTGCTTCGTTATTTGTCTTTAAAAAGCCGCGAATAAGCGGAGTGCCTTAGATCGCTTATTTTTATCATGGTATTCACGATTATTGAAATCATATAACTCCTGGTAGGCTGAAATGGCAACTAACGTTACCATTTTTTTCCTCAATCGTCTGTTTACACGGAACCGACAGGGAGAATCAAGGCCCGCCTCTACTTTCGTGCGGACAGAGGAGAAAAGAATGACAGTGACGTGGCGCGCATTTTTCCTCAGAGCGCTTCAAGATGAGATATTTCAACTCTGTGCGCACCGAGCATTTTTTGAAAAACAGCGAGGCGCCTGGAGCGGATAAACACGAGGCGCCCGGGGCGCAAAAGCAGTGTGGAAAACACTTCAAACTCATTGAAAACAATTCGAAAAAGGCGCCCCCAGCTGTTAAAGCGGATCCGGTGTGATCGCGGCCTTATACAGTAGAAATTGGATCTGTGTATTAGTAGAATAGAGCACAAATGGTATAAAATTCACACAGAAGCACACTCATGTTGTAGCTGTGGTCTCTCTCCTCTAGCATGGGGCGTGGCGAAGTCAAGCATGTATATTCCATTAAGTGCAAGCTCTCTCTGCCCCCTCGGTCAGGTGGTATGCTCTCGATGCTGAAACGAGGGACCTGGTCGCCATCCACACAGACGGGAATGAGCAGCTGTCTGTCATGCGCTACTCCGTCGGTAGGTGGAGTCTGGGGGCGTGTCCTACTCTTTACTCTCCTTGCTAAGCCGCTGTCTTCAACATACAGGGAAATAATCGCCCACAATCCTCTGCTTCCCCCCCTGCAGATGGCACCCTGCTGGCAGTGGGATCACATGACAACTTTATTTACCTCTACACCGTGTCGGAGAAGGGCCGGAAGTACAGCAGATACGGGAAGTGCACTGTGAGTCCTCCCGCGCTGCTGACCACTAACACCTTTCCTCTCTGCTCACACCCTGCTCCTCTCCGCCTCGCTCCCAACCTCGTCAAACACCACTGCTCTCTGCTCCTCTCCACACCTCCTCACACACGCTCTCCTTTCTGCCCCCCTCCTGACCACAAATTCCTCTCTGTCCTGCTCATGACCACAAATACCTCTGCTCTCTGTCCTGCTCATGACCACAAATACCTCTCCTCTCTGTCCCGCTCATGACCACAAATACCTCTCCTCTCTGTCCTGCTCATGACCACAAATACCTCTCCTCTCTGTCCCGCTCATGACCACAAATACCTCTCCTCTCTGTCCTGCTCATGACCACAAATACCTCTCCTGTCTGTCCCGCTCATGACCACAAATACCTCTCCTCTCTGTCCTGCTCATGACCACAAATACCTCTCCTCTCTGTCCCGCTCATGACCACAAATACCTCTCCTCTCTGTCCTGCTCATGACCACAAATACCTCTCCTGTCTGTCCCGCTCATGACCACAAATACCTCTCCTCTCTGTCCTGCTCATGACCACAAATACCTCTCCTCTCTGTCCTGCTCATGACCACAAATACCTCTCCTTTCTGTCCCGCTCCTGACCACAAACACCTCTCCTCTCTGCTCCTCTCCACACCTTCTCACACACGACTCCTCTCTGGCGTGCATCACCCGGGGAGGAGGGATTTCAGTCAGCAGAACCGGCGTCCCTCCCCTGATAGAACAGACGCCTGCACCAGCCACGCACCAAGCATGCTGTGATGTCCGTGTGGCAGAGCCGGCGGGCCGAGACTTTGAATGAGACGTTGGCCAGTGAAACACGATATGTAGGAGAGCTTGTCTACGCTCTTCCAGATGGGCGAGAGACATTTTTCGGGAAGACGTGGTCCTGCATACATACAAACATACATACATACCTAAAAATATACAACTAGATGTTCCAAATTGGGAGAAAATAATAATCTTGGTTTGTTGGTTGGTTTAAAAAAATAAAAAAATTTATTTAAAAAAAATAAAAAAACAATGGTTATGATGACTAAAACAGGATCACTAATGTGGGTCATGTGATTGTGGTCATGTGATTGTGGTCCTGTGAGAACAAATGCTGTTAACTGGAGTTTTTGTTCTTTGCCCCAAGATGTAGGTTCAGTTCAGGTCAGTTGAATGCGAGTGTGGTCATAGTCAGTGCCAATTTGTTTAGTTTGCATGTAGTCACGATCAGATCCTGGTGGGTTGTTTACACATGCACGCTCATGTTCGGTTTGACTGTGGGTCTCTAACCTTGGGTCAAGGTAAGATCAATGTAATTAAATTCCTAGTCCAGGTTGGCTCCTTGCGAGGGGTTTGTGCATATTTCTGTCTGGCTGCTGTCTCTTCACTTAGCCAGACCACGCAGGTGACAGTTTCACAAAGCTATCGTGCTACAAGGCCATCGGGTGGTGCCAGGGAGCGTCATGGACTCAGAGGAGAAGTCTTACCTCAACACAAAAAAGGAAAAAGGTTGAAAGGACCACAAGTGAAAGGATAAAGAGTGTTCCTCCTTCTTTTGCCCTCTCTGTTAATCTTGAAAGGCTGCGCACTTCAGTGAGAACAAAGGCGTAATTAAAGTTGTGGGAATGTGCGTTTGTGCTTTTATTGGGGCTGGCAGACTGTGCGCTTTCTTGGCCTCCCAGGGGATTGTGGGATGTCTGTGCATGGAGCCCCTCGCTGTAGATTAAATGCACAGCTGTGCAATAATATCCACATAGCAGGGAGGAGGACCCGTCTCAAGGTTATACGCACAATATGAACTGAGATGCACTGTGTGTGTGTGTGTGTGTGTGTGTGTGTGTGTGTGTGTGTGTGTGTGTGTGTGTGTGTGTGTGTGTGTGTGTGTGTGTGTGTGTGTGTGTGTGTGTGTGTGTGTGTGTGTGTGTGTGTGTGTGAGAGAGTGTGTGTGAGCGTGTGCGAGAGCGTGTGCGAGAGTGTGTGCGTGTGTGAGAGTTTGTGTGCGTGTGTGTGCGTGTGTGAGAGTGTGTGCGTGTGTGAGAGTGTGTGTGTTGAGAGTGTGTGAGAGTGTGTGTGTGTGTGTGTGCGCGTGTGTGTGTGTGTGTTGGACACAAGCCTAAAGACTCCAAGCAGATCATGCAAAGTGCCAAGAGGGACAAACGGAGATTCCTCCCTCCCTGATTCTGAGTGGGGAGGACACACAAGCAGAAGGAGAGTGGAGGAGTGGGAAAGATCAGCCTGTGAATCCCTCTCTCTCTCTCTCTCTCTCTCTCTCTATCTCTGCCTCTCTCTCTCTTTCCCTCCTTCTCTTTCTCCCTCCCCCCACTCTCTTCCTCCCTCCCTCCACTTCTCTCTCTCCCTCCCTCTGCCTCTCAAAACCTGTATTTGTATCAAATGCGCTTGATAGATTATTTACAAAATAATTTTTCAGATTCCACCTACATTTTAACAACATGGAGCTACGTGGCTCTGTATCCAATACTTTCACCTGCCTGCTCTTCTCCTCAGTTTCACTTTATCAGCACGCTGAACCGTTGTTGAACCACACTGAACCACGCTCGCAGGTTTCAATTTATCAGCGTGCTGAACCGTTTTTGAACCACACTGAACCACGCTCGCAGGTTTCAATTTATCAGCGTGCTGAACCGTTGTTGAACCACACTGAACCACGCTCGCAGGTTTCAATTTATCAGCTTGCTGAACCGTTTTTGAACCACACTGAACCACGCTCGCAGGTTTCAGTTTATCAGCGTGCCGAACTGTTGTTGAACCACACTGAACCACGCTCGCAGGTTTCAATATATCAGCACGCTGACCCGTTGTTGAACCACACTGAACCACGCTCGCAGGTTTCAATTTATCAGCGTGCTGAACCGTTATTGAACCACACTGAACCACGCTCGCAGGTTTCACTTTATCAGCATGCTGAACCGTTGTTGAACCACACTGAACCACGCTCGCAGTAATGGTGCATCTCTCTGTTCTGCCTTTGTTTCAGGGACATTCCAGCTACATCACACATCTTGACTGGTCCCCCGACAACAAGTTCATCATGTCCAACTCAGGAGACTATGAAATCCTTTACTGTGAGTGTATAAGCACTTTCCCACCATACCCACATTGCTCTACCAGCTGCCAGCTTCTTATATTTCAGGTCTTTATATGTATGTCAGTGTGACACCCACGTAATATTATACACACCCAATTAAACGTGCTCACGTGAGAGTGCACTCTCATGCGAGCCTGCATAAATGTGCGCACACACACACACACACACACACACACACACACAAACAGAATAAAAGGGTTTGTGCTCTGACACACTGATGCAGGTGAATCCCATGGTGCTGATTGTTTGCTCTCATATCCCACTCTCCCAGGGGACATTCCAAATGGTTGCAAGCTGATCCGGAATCGTTCAGAGTGCAAGGATATCGACTGGGCCACGTACACCTGCGTGCTGGGCTTCCACGTCTTTGGTCAGTCCCACCATCCTGCCACCATGGCCACACCTTACAGGAAGTGCATGTTTCACAGTCTGTTTGATGCAAAAAAAAAACACCACCTGCTTCACCTCCTTAATGCGTCGAACATTTAAGACGAGCATTAATTATTGTTCAAACGTGCTTGTGAGTGACCACAACATCTTCAACTGGCTCATAAGCAGTTACTAATGTTTGTTGAATGCTTATAAACAGTTAAAAAAATGGTAGCCGAATGCATATAAGAAGATGTGAATGTTTGTTGAATGCTTATAACCAGTTATAAATGATTGTCGAATGCTTATTGCAAGCCTACAAAGTGCTATGAAGACACTCACAGCCTTCAAAGGACGTGTTCCTTTTTGTGTGTTTTGAGCTTTGGGTGGGCTGTTGGTTTGGCTTCTATCCTGGCACTCGTGTGTGTGTCTGTGTGCGTGCGTGCGTGCGTGCGTGCGTGTGTGTGTGTGTGTGTGTCTGTGTGTGTGCGTGCATGCATGCGTGTGCGTGTCTGTGTGCGTGCACATGTGTGCGTGCGTGCGTGCGTGCGTGTATGTGCATGTGTATGTACGTATGTGTGTTGTGTGTGTGCGTGCGTGTGTGCGTGCGTGCCTGTGTGTGTGTGTGTGTGTGTGTGTGTGTGTGTGTGTGGAGGGGGGTGTTACTGGATCTCTTTTTCCCCTGTGGGGGTGGGCTTTTGTACTAAATGAGGGCTGGTATTTTAGCATTTCTGTGGGACTGCCTGCGCCAGACAGTCTGTGGTCAGATGGTAGTGGGGCCTCAATCACGCTGCTCTATTAAACACCATCAGGAATTCTCACTCTGCACGTTTCTGCCCTTTCCCTCTCTTTTTCCTTTCCTTTATTTCTGTCTCCCTTTCTTTTTCTTAAATTCTTAAGTCAAAACAAGCTTTTTTGTTATGAAGACTTTTAGCATAACTAAAGCATTTGAGCCAGAATGGCACATAATGCTCCATACCTGTATGAAGTCAGCGCACGTTAATGCTCACAGTAAAACTCACATATAATCGTGTCACCTCTTCGTATTTTTGTACCAGATTGTAAAAATGAAGGAAAATTATTTGTTTTAATTGGCTAACATTTGAATTCCCCCTCACCTGGAATTGTCTTCTGGTGGCGGCGACCACCACTGACACCCAGGGGCCCTGCTCAAAGGATCTGCCCTCAGCTCTTTATAACGCTGGAAAAACCGTTAACTCTTGACTTTCAGATTTCATTGCACTGAGCCCAGGGGTTGAAAGGGAACCGGAAAGTGAAGCTGATAGTCCCCCTGAGACGCATAACAGATTTCGGTGAGGGGAGCAGAGAGCCGAGCCGCTCTGTGCCTCTCGGGTGCTAGTCTGCCCCCTGGTGGGAGGTTTCAGAACGGCAGTCGTTGGCCAGTGTAGGCAGGATGCAGGGTCCATGGAGCGAGGAAGTGAGGTGTTGCTCGCCATTTTCCTCTCAGTGAGCCTTTCCCGAACCTCTGACCGCGGTGGCCAGGCGAGATTCGGGAAAGGCTCACAGTAACGTTAACCATTGGAAAGCGTGCGTCTGTGTGATGTGTTTCCACAGGAAAATGTAAAAAAAAATAAATAAATACAAAAAACGCTTGAGACATATCAGCGTAGTTTTTTATGGAACCTTCCTCATTTCCACGTGCAAATATTGGATATTTGCAGTCAAAAATAAAATGGAGTTCCTAATGGGGAACTATAGCACCATCTTCTGGAGAGCATTAGAGCTGAACACAGAGTAAAGGATGTGTGGGTGTAAACCCCGCTCTGCGTCTCATTTCGCACAGGGGTGTGGCCCGAGGGCTCAGACGGGACGGACATCAACGCGCTGATCAGGTCCCACAACAGGAAGGTGATCGCGCTGGCTGACGATTTCTGCAAAGTGCACCTCTTCCAGTACCCCTGCTCCAGACCCAAGGTGAGCTGTCCCTCAGAGTGGACCGGACTGGACCACACTCATACCGAACACAAGCCAGCGTTTGCACTCTGTCTTGCTAAATTTGGTTTTGATTAAACTTCTTGACGGCTGAAGGCTGTTCTTGCGGTCCTGTATGAAACATTCATCTACTGGTGAATCAGCATTGGTGTACACAGCTAATTGTGTAATTGAGACAAGGTAATTGGTGGAAACCAAAAACATGCATACACACCGGCCCTCTAGGAATTGGGTTTTCCGTCCCTGCCCTAGCTGCTGTAACTGTACTAAATCTAAAAAGCTGCTATAATTTCAGTATGTCTCCCTGCAGTGTCGTTGTTGCGCTGCGCTTTCATTAGCGTAACCGCTAACTGCTTTCTCGCTCTCCCCCCCCCCACAGGCTCCAAGTCACAAGTACAGCGCCCACAGCAGTCACGTGACTAACGTCAGCTTCCTGCACAGTGACAGTCACTTGGTGTCCACGGGCGGCAAGGACACCAGCATCATGCAGTGGCGACTGGTGGAGAAAATCCCCTCTCTACACACGAGCGAGAGCATAACCCTGGGGGAGGGGCTTCTTCAAAACTCCACCCCCCGGGGTGGGCCCACACCCCCTGTGCAGTCAGACACACCCACTGAACCCATCTCACTCCCGCTGACTTCCCCGCCCACGGGCACCACCACGCCCCCTCCCACCCCTACTGAGCCTACATCCAATGGACAGCAGCAGAGCTCCCCTGACACCCCGCCCCCTTCTTCCATTGCCACACCCCCTTCTTCCATTACTCCACCCCCTTCTTCCACCACCCCACCTCCCTCTGACATCACTCCACCCCCCCTCCGACATCACTCCCACCCCGTCCGACAGCACACTGAGCGCCAAGGACAGCCTGGAACCGAATGACGACACGGCCACGCCCAGCGATGGGCACACACCCTCCACACCCTCGTAAGAACCTGAGCCAGAACCCAGAGTTCGCTCTCTATCCTGCTCTGAGCTCCCCCTAGAGGCCATTTGATGTAACTGTGCTTTCCAGGGGAGTGCAGCTGCGTTTCTTGTTTTTGTTTTTGTTTTTGTTTTTTTCGTTTTTTTTTCTGGTTCTTTGATGTTTCTTTTTTATGTTTTTTTTTGTCTGTTAGTTTTTTGTTGTTTTGAAGTCATTGTTAATTTTCATATTGCTTGGAAAAAAGGGGGGCATGGTCTAAAAATAGGCTGGATATTCAGTTTAGTGTTTTATTGGTTGAGTTTATGAGCTAAGGGTTCGAGGAGAGAACATAACTGGTATTTTAGATGATGCAGGTAATTAAACTGAACATTGAAGCATGGAGAAAATGTAGACACAAAAAAACACACCGACACTAATACAGTCAAAAACACACAAACAGACACTAACATACTAATGTTAACAGACACTGCAATGCACATAGACTCACACTCTATCAGACACAAAGATATATTCTAGAGGAAGAAATTACCATCCAGAGAGAGGGAAAGTAGATGCTTCCTGTGCTTTGAAGAGGATGCTTAAAAGCTGACTCAGTTTTATTTTCCTTATTTTAAAATGTTATTTTTATCTGGGGAAAGTTTTATTCATTCTTCTATTGGTGAATAACAATGCAAAAGAATAGAGGAGCTGCTCTAACTCTACAACTCAACACACACACTGACACACACACACACACACACACACACACACACACAGGTCTATAACACCAGTGCATAGACAGACAGAGGGAGAATAAGGCAGTGCGATGGCTGGCCCAGGGTGTAATAGACAGATAGAGGGAGAATAAGGTAGTGCGATGGCTGGCCCAGGGTGTAATAGACAGACAGAGGGAGAATAAGGCAGTGCGATGGCTGGCCCAGGGTGTAATAGACAGACAGAGGGAGAATAAGGCAGTGCGATGGCTGGCCTAGGGTGTAATAGACAGACAGTGGGAGAATAAGGCCCAGTGCGATGGCTGGCCCAGGGTGTAATAGACAGACAGATGGAGAATAAGGCAGTGCGATGGCTGGCCCAGGGTGTAATAGACAGACAGAGGGAGAATAAGGCAGTGCGATGGCTGGCCCAGGGTGTAATAGACAGACAGAGGGAGAATAAGGCAGTGCGATGGCTGGCCCAGGGTGTAATAGACAGACAGAGGGAGAATAAGGCAGTGTGATGGCTGGCCCAGGGTGTAATAGACCGACAGAGGGAGAATAAGGCAGTGCGATGGGTGGCCCAGGGTGTAATAGACAGACAGAGGGAGAATAAGGCAGTGTGATGGCTGGCCCAGGGTGTAATAGACAGACAGAGGGAGAATAAGGCAGTGCGATGGGTGGCCCAGGGTGTAATAGACAGACAGAGGGAGAATAAGGCAGTGCGATGGCTGACCCATGTCCCACGTATGTCACCTGCTGTGAACCTGAAACCACTCAGTATCTTCCATTATGTATCTTCCATTATGACCCCAGACCAGTTTAACACACAGCGTCCCACCGCTCGCTCTCGTTCTTAACACAGACAAATGACAGGACACAGCCATCAGCGTTCAACGGTATTCACAGGCCCGGTTGTCCCGCAGTTATAATAAAGAAAGATACAGTAAAAAACAAAATGCAGTTACATTTGGAATGTAGTAGTCCCCTCCTTAGATAGAACCATATTTCTGCCTTTGCTGTTAAACTATGCTCGTAGACTCCCTCTCGCCACGTTCCTTCACCTGAGAAAAAAGACTCAATTTGTTGCCTAATTTTTGGTGTAATACTGTAATGAGTGTTTAATGGACATACAGTCATACTGGATCAGCTGTGTGATTAGTAACATGAAAGTTTGACCAGCCCCTCCTCACGGTCAGGGGCCCCTTCACATGGTCAGGTTGTTGTCAGGGGCCCCTTCGCACAGTCAGGTTATGGTCAGGGGCCTCTTCACACGGTCAGGTTATTGTCAGAGGCCCCTTCACGCGGTCAGGTTATGGTCAGGGGCCCCTTCACACGGTCAGGTTATGGTCAGGGGCCCCTTCACACGGTCAGGTTATGGTCAGGGGCCCCTTCACTCGGTCACAGTCAGGAGCCTCGATCCCTAACCAGGTGACTGCATTCAGACCTTACGCTCTGTATGTTTTTTCTTTGTTTATTATTATTTGTTTGTTTCTCTATCTTTTATTTTATTTCTTTTAACACCGTGATTTTAAGCGATTCCCCTGCCAGTCCGCACCGGAGGAGCTAGTTTGAACTCACCTCATCCGAGCGTTCAGATTTACATGGTTTTACAACAGTTTGCGTTTAATTACGCCATGAACTTCTCCATGTCTTCAAGAGTCTGCTTTTTTGAGAGTGGGTGGGTGTGTGCATATGCATTTTTTTCTCTTTTTAGGGTTGATTAGAGACAGTTTTTTCTCTTTTCTGGACTGAAATATTTTAAAACCGATTTGCTCTTTTCTGGACTGAAATATTTTAAAACCGATTTTCTCTTTTCTGGACTGAAATATTTTAAAACCGATTTGAAATTTTCTGTTCTTTTTTTTTTTTTTTTGTCTTTTTTGGACTGAGACGTTTTTTTAAAAAGTCTTAAGTGTGTGAGCCGGCGTTTACACACCTGTGTCATTCCGGATGGCGTCCCAGGTGTCATTCCCCTCCGCTGAATCTCAGGATAAATCCACAGGAAAACAGCCAGCCCGGACGGAGGAAGGAGACCCCTTTCTCCTGAAATCTTGCCCCCTCCCTTCCCCATTCCCCCATGGGAACGCGCTGGTATCTGATGCAGTTGTATGGAGAGATGATGTTTAAAGAAAAGGGTTCTTTTGGGATTCTGGAAGTGGTGCGTGTATGTGATGCGGATGCATCGCTCCCTGTATGGAATTATGGACTGACTGTCCAGGAGCAGGCCACTCAGCCATGACGTGATTGGCCAGGCTGCAAGGAGCTGTCATGTGATTGGTCAAGTTGCCAAGAAATGATGTTAATATTGTGCTTTACCAACCTGCAGAGCTAATAGAGAAGAAATAGCTGCAAAGTTTCAGGACAGCGATGTGACTGGCTACACACAGCCAGGGTAAAAGGTGTTTTTTTCTTCTTTTTTTTTTGAGGCTACTTGATATGGTGACTTTGTAAGAAGGCATGTGGTGTAGCGATAGAGGATGTTTGTATTGCTTGCACTGAGAAGTGATGGTAGGGACATTGTAGGTGAAAAAATATGCAAGAGGTCAGTGGGAGAGGTGACTCCATTGCGGATGGGATGTCAATTAAAGGGCTCAATATGATGAAGGGTGTACGATAGGCTCAGTGCAGAGATTTGCATCATGGAACAGATTCATGCTAAATGCTCTACTGCTCATACCATTGGAATACAAACCTTTCCAGCTGATCTTCAAAGAACCTATTTTTTTTCTGTGTTTATTATAATAGTCAGAATGTTTCCCAGTGAAATGCTTGTGTTCTCTCCAGGGAATGTTTTTAGTCATTTTTTCAGTATTTTCTCATTGAGTAATTTCAGTTTAAAAAAAAGAGCCAACTCCAAGAGAGCCATGCCTTCGACCGCACAAAGCCTAGCATTGGTTTTAGTAGACCATTTTCAACCCCTTCCTCCATCTTCCCGTCATGCCACCACCCCCTTGAAGCCACAGGGGGCGCTGGTTCCTCTCCGTGAGCGAGAAACAATGTGACAGAGAGACTGCAAAGAAGGTGCTGTGACTGATTTGTTTAGACCCCTTTTAAACCGTAGCCCTGGAACCCGGCTAGCACAAGGTACAATAGACGCTGACTGATCTACTAATCACTAGAGACCGTTTTTTTAGTTTTAGTTTTTCCTAGGATTTCCAAAGGCCGACTAAATTAATGTTGTTCCTCTGTAAATCTCCAGCGGGTTGACCTGTCCCAAGTTAGTCCTGACAACAAAAAATTCAAGAAAGCCACCCAGGAGCTAATCTAGGCCCGCTAGCCTGGTTCCCGCTCTACAATTTCCCATGCTGTCCTGTTTGTACATTCAGGTGTGGCTACTTTGTGTGTATATAATGGTATGCCTGTGTGTATATATCTGTTTTATTCAGTGATGTTAAAAATCACTTTTGTTATCAAAATCCACCACTTCCGACAAAAAAGGTTAACGTTTCAAAGTAAAGCATGTAGGGAATCAGTTTTTAATCATTCACAGCGGCATACCAAAGTTTTTAATAATACCCGCCCACTACAACCCTCAACTGCGTCAAATTGTAGTGGAATTATCAGATTTTGGCAGAGGGTTGTGATAGTGGGAACAACCTTTGGAACAAAAAATAAACAAAAAACAGTGCTCTGGTGACGGGATAGAAGGGCGTCCTGACGGAGGAGTGGGTGTGGCAGTAGGGAGGAGGTGTGGCCTTCCTGAGATTGTTGCTCCGGTCAGTATGGTAGTATCTAAATGACCTTTCACCTGCCTCTGCGGGCCATAGCAGTGCTCAGCTCTGGGAGGCCAGCCGTAGACAAAATGCTTGAATGTGTCTGAGGTGAGTCTGTGTAAGGAGGGGAGGCTATCGGGGTAGAAGGGGTTGGGTGGAACCCCCTCGTACCCAATGTTCTCTTTGAGGGAGATGCAGATGCACGTAACCGCAGACACCAGTACACCTTACATTGTCTTCTTTTTAGACACTGGCCTAAAAATCCTAAATCGACCCGTGCTCAAATTACACAGATACTGCACTACGTCCAGACGTCGCCGTGGAAAAGAGCAATGTGCTGGATGGTACGAGCCAGATATCCCATCATGCACCACTTCAGCGGGCACAGGGTGTTCTGGTCTCTTCTCGGGACGTGTGCCCATCTCACAGTTTTATTTAATTTGCCCGCCCACCCTCCAGTCTTTGACCCTGAAGGGCTTGTACTGTGGCTGTTTGTGAGTTTGGCTAGCATTCAAAATCTATAAAATAACTGAAAAAAATACAGTGGGGAAATAAAGAATAAAAAAAAAAACTTTCAAAAGGATCTGAAAATTCAGTCTTCAGCCAATTCCTAGAAGAGCTGTGAATGTTTTGGGTGGGATTTACGTCATATCATAACTGGGTGCATCGGGTCAGTGACGGTCACGGAGCGTGGGGGCAGTTCTTTGGCTAAGTTCTGGATGATCCTTCGTGATTGGCCAGCGCTTTGACGCCTCTGCAGAGGAAGTGGGTGGGCGGTCCTCACGTGGCCCTGTTGGGTGGGGTGACGTGGTTTAGAAGCTTTACTGACAGAGAGTAATAATTTTACAAAATAAAATGTATAGTGATGATGAATGGGTGTGGGGGGGGGGAGCTTTCACGTGAAGATGTTTGAGCCAATCTGTTTCTCATGCATTCCTGTCAAACGGCAGAAAAGTACTGAAGATTATTAAAAAAATGAAAATTAAAAATAAGGATGTTGTTTTGTTGTTATTTTATGATTTGATGTTCAACAATCAATTTTCTATGAGGAATGAGATTATATGAGAACTTTTTGTGGAGAGAAAAAGAAAAAGAACGTCCCACATTCTTTCTGTTTCTCACTTTTTGAGAAACCCAATTACATTAGCAGGCCTCTGACGTCAGTGTCGCAGCCTCTGTCAGTTGGGGAGGGTGAATAGTGTGTGGTAGCTCCCAAACGCGCGTAGCTTAGCCCGCTCCCACTTCTTTCGGTAAGCTACAGTAAAGCATACACACTCCTATGGACCTTGTGATGTCGACCCCCATCCCACACACTACCACAGTAACCTATGAGTGTGAGCCATTCAGCAGTGCCACTGTAATTACAATTCAGCTGTGTCAGTTTCCCAGACAACATGGCAATTTTTATTTTGTGTATTTGTGTAAATGTGTATTTGTTCATTAATTTACTCATTTTATTTGATTTATTTATGCTTTAGCTGTAAGTAGGGAATTTTACACCCCAGATCCCTGGTTACTGACATTGCATCAATGCTTCATCCTTTTGATTTATTTCTCTCTGTCCCCCTATATAGCCCCCTATCCCTCCCTCTCTAAGGCTGTGTGTGTGTGTGTGTGTGTGTGTGTGTGTGTGTGTGTGTGTGTGTGTGTGTGTGTGTGTGTGTGTGTGTGTGTGTGTGTGTGTGTGTGTGTGTGTGTGTGTGTGTGTGTGTGTGTGTGTGTGGTCTTTGTACACGTGTTTGTATGCGAGATTTATGGGCAGATGACCTGTGCTGGGGCCGTGCTGTCTCAGCAGAGGTGTGTGTGCGTGCCTGGCTGGCAGAAAGACTGGAGGAGTGTAAAGGCCGTAACATATTTGTGTTTACTTCGGGGACGAGGTCGTCCAACCCTGTCCCTTCTATAGCCCCCTCTCCCTCTCTAAGGCGCTGTGTGTGTGTGTGTGTGTGTGTGTGTGTGTGTGTGTGTGTGTGTGTGTGTGTGTGTGTGCGTGCGTGCGTGCGCCTGGCTGGCTGCCAGACAAACTGGAGGAGTGTAAAGGGCGTAGCGTGTTTGTGTTTATTGTGGGGACGAGGTCGTCAAACCCTGTACCCTGGCTCAGCGTGACTCTGCACTCCCTGCCCAGACTCTGCCAGGCCTGTTAATGTTAATCACCTATCCATCCTTTCTTTTCATGCTTTACTTTTAGTTTACAACCGGCCCCTATACAGCATACTGTAGACACACAGAGCTCCCACCAGTCTGGCTGTGAGGTTAAATCCCGCTAGATGCATTGTGGACTCCCTGAACACCCCCCTCCCCCCAGAGTGCTTATAAGATCACAGGCAGAGATGCATGGGTCACCTGGCGCAAAGCTTTATTTTTTTGTGTGCGTACCCTGGGCTGGATCCCCCTGACAGCTGCGGTTGGGTTTATAGAGGAGGCGGCGAGAACGAGGTGAAGGGGACGAGGGAACGGATCCATGCAGCAGTCCAATCGCCTGTCAGCTGTGCTTGGTGCGGTTTGGCACTCTGGCGCCCCCTGGCCCCCGGATTAGGCATTGCATTGGTCCTTTTCGCAGCACGTCCAGCCTGGCTTCTGGCAGTACTCCATAGTGGTGCAGCCCTTGTCCCCATTATCTGCAGCAAAAAAAAACAAACAGTGCATCAGCCATTAACCAGCTACTAGCCTCAGTATTACCCTGTCTACAACTACTGTCCAGCCAGCAACATACTAAGCAGCAAATAACCCCACGCACTTTTCAAAGCTTTTTTCATCTCCTGAATCTCCCCAATGGCACATTTATATCAGTTATTAAAATAATCTTTAGCCCAACAATTTTCCTCCTCTAGTTCTTTTATTCATTTTATTGTTTTACTTATTTTATATCTTTTAAATTTATTATTTTTTTAATTTATTGTTTACTTCCTATTTTTATCTTTTTTAAAAATAAAAAACAACAAAAAACAACACACAAACGGGCAAAATGACGCACTGCAAAGATTGCGACAGGCATCTCCAGAGGATTACTGTTCTTGAGACAAAAATTAGAATGCAAGAAGGTGGATCTACAAATGAATTGCCTTCTGGAATCCGTCACCCACGGCTAGGCTAACAACCTGAAAAACAGTGGGTACCAACACAGGGTTGCTTCCACTACCAAATGCTAACGTTACGCAACTATCTGCTAACGCAACAATGAGTAACAAAGAGAACTTTCCACCAGTGGGAAGAAAAAACAAGAAGAAGGCTGTTTCCCTCGGACCGGGAAAGCTTAAACTGAGCAACAGATTCCTACCACTATCATCACAGCCAGAATCGCCATCTGTCAAGGCAACGAAGCCCCCCACCACCAATTCTTTTATTACCTCTTCTACTCAAGATACACATCAGATTGCAGGTAATGAAATCAAAAACTACTGTTTTCCAAATAAATTACCTCTTGACATCGCGGAAGAAATCCCTGTCATTATGGCTTCCAATCAAAGCATAAGCAATATTATTTTGCAGGTAGACGCTAAACTCACCCATAAGCCAGAATAAGTAACTTTGAAAAAGAATTTCGAGGCTCTGTTAAAAGCTGTTAGCTCTCTTTACATTAAGATGTACATCTCCGGCCCTCTACCTGCAATCAAAATGAGCTCAGAAAAATTCTCCAGAACATTTGGATTTAACGCATGGCTGATTTCGGCCTGTATTAAATGGAATGTGAAGTTTATTGACAACTTGGACCATTTCTGGAAGCAACACCACCTTTTTAGGAAAAACGGATCTCAGCTGAACAGAGCTGGTGAAAAAATTTTGTTCTTGAACATTCGCCGTGCCCTTAAAGCAGGCACAACAACCCAGAACACCGTGTCCTCGATAGCTCAGCCGGTGCTATCTATTGCACCTCTCTCTGGTATCAAAACAAGCGCAACAGCCCAGAACACTGTGTCTCTGATAACACAGACCATGGAATCCGCTGCAACATAAACATGGAGGTGCACAAATTCTCATTGAAACAGCACCTCCCAACTTCAGTTTTATGGATGTTAGTAGAGCTGAGAGGAGAGGGGGCGGAGTAGCTGCCTTATTCAAGAATGTATTTCAATGTAAGCAAATATAATATGGTGATTTCTCATCTTTTGAATATCTTGCTGCCATATTGAAAGGATCTCCCCGAATTGTATTGTTAACATTATATAGGCCACCTAAATATTGTGTAAATTTTTTTGATGACTTTGCCAAACTGCTATCCATCATTTCCACTGAATTTGATTGTCTTATTATTGCTGGTGATTTTAATATTCATATGGATAATTCCAACGATAGCACCAGTAAAGAACTCTCTACCCTATTGAATACTTTTGAACTGTCTCAACATGTGAATGAGCCAACTCATAATCGTGGCCATACTTTAGATTTAGTTATTTCAAAGGGTTTGAATATTTCAAATGTCACTGTAACTGATGTTGCTTTATCAGATCACTGCTGTGTTTTCTTTGATCTCTCTATAACCCCTAATATTCATATTAGATCTGAAACTGTTAAAAAACGGTTTATCGATGAAAATACTACTGAATTGTTTATGGAGGCCTTTGCTCTTACTCTAACCCCCACTTCAACTGCTGTAAATGATCTACTGGATCATTTTAATTCAAAAATTAGTAAAATTATTGATTCTATTGCACCTGTTAGGACTAAATTAATTTCTGGTAAGCAAAAAGCTCCTTGGAGAAATGCTATGTCGGTAAAAGCCATGAAGAGTGAGTGCCGAAAGGCAGAGCGCAGATGGCGAAAATCAAACCTTCAAATTCACCATGAGATATATAAAGAGACACTTCATTTCTACAATTTAGAAATAAGAAATGCCAGAAAATCATTCTTCTCTGAAATCATTAACAACAACGTCAACAACAACGCACGCATCCTATTTGCTACTGTCAATAGGCTGACAAACCCACCAGCTCCAATACCTCCCGAACTCCTCTCCGTTAATAAATGCAATGAATTTGCAACCTTTTTTAACGATAAAATTCAAGGCATTAGACAAGCCATTAACTCCTCCATCTCTAACAATTACATAGTGCTGCCTCCTCACCCAAATAGAGATATCATGAAATGACTCAGTTTGAGATCATTGATTGTAAAACTCATGAGGAAACTGTATTAAATCTTAAACCTTCTTCCTGTTGCCTTGATATTCTACCCACAAACCTTTTTAGAAATGTTTTTAACTGCCTGGCGATTGAACTACTTCAAATAGTTGAATAACTCCCTCCCATAACTCCCTCCAATCGGGCATCTTCCCTGAGGCTTTGAAAACCGCGGTAATTAAGCCTCTATTAAAAAAGAGCAGCCTAGATATGTCTGTTTTAAATAATTACAGACCTATGTAGGGACCAATAGCCAGCTGACAGTCCTTACACAAACACTGACTGTCACTTTAAAGAACATGGAGGCGCGTCTGATGACGTCATCTGCGCGCGCAGCGTTTAAAATCCTCATCACACAGTGAACCGGTGTGAAGGCTCCCTTCCCCCCACCAAGTTAATAAAACTGAGTGATGACCACCGCCTTTTCTCCTTCTCGCCCTTGCATCCAGCGGACTTGGTCACTTTTCCCTGAGACTCCCACTACACGGTGGAGTTCACAGAGCTCTGGAACTCCCACAATTCTGTGGAGTTCTCCTAATACTGAGGTTCACAGAGCGCAGAGGATTGCTGAGAATCTTTCTCTGAAAACACAGAGAACGTGGCTCTCCAAGGGGCCGCTGACTTAGCTCGCCTTGCGGTGACTAAGTTTACTTCATCCCACGTGTGAACTAGCGTGCGTGTAGCACTGCGCTAGCTGACCACAAGAAACTTCAGCAAAACAAACTTTACAAACAGCGAGAGGGACACCCCCCAGACGAGGAGACCAGCTGTCATCGCCACCCACGCCGCGAAAAGGACACCGGCTCGGACTGCTGGAAAACCACGACCGTGTGTTCCCAGGAGCGCAACAGCGACCACCGGAGACGACAACACGGGTGGAAGGATCTCCGTAAGACTGACTAAGCGTCACAGGCAGTAGTTACGGTTTAGTTTAGTCTTATTGGGTTAATGTGAATCTGTGGTTATATCTGTGTTTACTGTTTATTTTAATGAGTTCTGTTCACCGTGTTTACCCTGTTCGAATTGGCTACCTACATAGAGTAACACCACCCACGTGGTTCCTCTCTTCTTGCATGCTAATTCTTCATTCAACTCTCCACATTACTAACAATATTAATATAGTCGGTATTTCAGTGAGTAACGGGTCATTTGGTGAATGTAAAGTTATCAGTTAGGAGCTGCAGTTTCGCGTCCGTCTTCTTCACTGCTAGGACCGATACTTCATTGTAGCTAAGCTAGGTTATTCAACCACGCCGATACCACCGTGCTGTACAGACCTACACACGAAGTTTTCTCTCCTTTGTTCAGAGACAAAGGACACGTGCGCAGACGCGCGCGCGCACACACGCACACACACAGTTAGCCTAGCCTTCCCATATTAGATTAGTTTGATTTCACTGTATTTTTACATGTTTGTTTAATAAATTATATTATTAAACCCGTGTCTGTTTTGATGTTGCGTAAACGTGAGAATCTGAGCCAAAATAGTCTATTCAAGAACTCCATCCTTCAGATTATCTATTAAATCTTTGATTTAATTACATTTGTCCACTAATATTTGTAATTTTGATTATTAATTGAAGTTCCAAATTTATGGTTAAATATTTTAGATAATGGTAATTTTATGAGACTGATTACTAATTGCGGTTATACTGCTACACCTACAGAGGTGGTGCCTTGTATAAGGATATAGAGGTATGTCCCCTACATATTTGGTGCCCCGTGTGAGGATAGCATTTGGCTCTATTCCACGTTTTTGTGATATCAAAACTATTCCATCTCAGAGCTAGACTCCTAATTTAATATAGAACCTAGCTAGATGACAAATTCCGAACAACCACTAGAGGGTGCTCTCGCTATATTGAAAGAACTGGTGTTCCCAGCCTTTGTCTAGACACGTCCCTGTATTCACCAATACTGTGGGATTTTGCAGCAGTTACATGGCCTCACTGCAATTGTAACTTTGGACCCATAGCTAATCTGTACTGCAGCCAGCAAGCAACATAGTGAATATATACATTTTGAGTGTGTAATGTACTAGCAGTATACGCAAACCACTGCTGTGCCGAGTGTGACTTCTACAAGTGCACTCATTTAGTACCACTTTGAATTATATATTCAGATAGTTACTGTACAGTCTGCAGTTATGGGACCCGTTTCCGTGGAACGGTTCTTGTATTGTTTAAGCCAAGGCCTAATCCCCAGCTATTTAGACTTCCAAAGTAAGCTAAACCTTAATGACTGTAGCACAGAAGTTTTCAATTTAATTAATGAGAAGCGTGAGCACGGTGTGTGGTTCCCGGACCCATTGCTATCCAGCTTGATCTTGAATTTCTCCAGGCAAGCCAGCCTTGCCCTCCTTAACAATGAGGAACTAAGCCGAGAGATTATAAACCTTAGACAGCAAAACACCAGTATCCTCAATGAGCTCCATACTGTTAGCAAGAAAGCCATGCAGTATCTAGGAGATTTGCATTCAGCTGAAACAAATCTCTGCTCTTACCGTGAGGAACTGTTGAGGCTAAAAGGTGAACAACCTGCGCTACTGCAGTCACATGTTTCCCCAGGTTTGCTGTCCCCAGTTTCAATCCCATCTTCCCTGAGTAAAACCACTTACTCTCTACCTTGTGAACAGGGGAAAGGGGGGTCCAATCTTGATTCTGGTTTCTCTAGTCAGGATTCGTCTGCTTCTTCTGACCGAGACTTCTCAGTCTATTCTAAACAAGAGTGCTGTAACCATTTGTGTCGAGGCGCATTCGTCTCACCTCCACTGTGCCAGGAAGAAGTGAGCTGCTTCCCGTTGCCAGCACTTTCCTATCACAGGAAGGAAGGAAGGCAGGTAATTCCCCCTAGAGACAGGGAACACAAAACATGCTCCCCTGCCATCCCCTCTCAATCAGAGAGAGTTTGTAGAGAACCTCATGCTTTCTCCACCAGTTGTAAGAAGCATGAAAGCTACTTTCCTAGTCTGGATTCTCAACCAGACAGAGGGTACCACACCCAAGCTGAACCACCTTCTCATTTTAATGAAGTTTCAGCCTTGCCTTCTTCAAGCAGGCTGACACATGAGAACACAGAGGGTCTTAGATGGAAACACCTTGAATGTATTGCAAAGGATGTAGATTGCTTTGACCCTGAAACCCCAGGTCATGACATTGAAGGCTATCTACGGCAAGTTAATTATGCTCTCATGGACTTGCCCATGGCAACTGAGCGGGAAAAGATTAAACTGATAGAGAAGACTTCCTTGAGAGAGGTTCGTGCGTTCATTAGAACGCAACCCTCTTCCATCCGCAACAGCTATTCTGAACTCTGCAATGCACTCGTAGCGGAATATTTACCCTGGTTTGATGAGGCAACAGCCCTGATTCAAGCCACAGGTATAAAGCACGGTCGCACCGAGCGCCCCCGGGAATACTTTAAACGTTTGAAACATGCGTTCTTCCAGGGCAGAAATCGGCCAGGTTTAGAGGAAAATCAAGCATTCAAATCTCTCTTCTTACACAACCTCCACCCCTGTATTCGAACTCATGTTGTTTTGTCCTCCAAGGAAAAACATTCCATGTGTGAAATTCGGGATGAGGCTCAGATCGCGTGGGACACCTTGCGCATTGTGCCTGCAGATGACAAAATTAAGGATAGTCCAAACGCTCCTAATAACTCCCTTAGTACCTCCCAGCGCACAACGTCGGCGTCTAAGACCTACAGTCAGCAGATTAAGAGAACATTTTCTCCAAAAAGTTGTCACGGTCATTGCTCACGCTCCGATGCTAGTAGCAACTGGAGAGAAGATAGGGTAGATAGCGGTGTTTGACCCAGCCAGTGCTTCTCACCAAAGCACACTGGTAAGGGGGGAAAGTGAAACATCACTTTTCCTATTTTCCCTGTCAGCACACCTACCTTACCGAAAGGGGGGGTGCATAATTAGTCCACATCTGCTTACCTTTCAAACCTTCCCCTCTGGACACCTAAACTAACACTTCTATTCCTAAACCCCAACCTCGGCTTTCCATCTCCCTCAATTGGTCATTGTTCATGAGTTGATGTTAGCCAGTTAGTCTTATGAACTGCCTGGATGTTTGACAGTCGTATGAACTACCAGGACATTGCCCTCAACACACTGTCTTTATTAACTTGTGACAAACCCTGTTACAGGAGGACTATTGGTTTACCTTGGACTGTTGGAACAACTTTGTGCTTCCAAGAAAGGCTTCTGTCCCTCTTGGAAACAAAGGGGGGGATGTAGGGACCAATAGCCAGCTGACAGTCCTTACACAAACACTGACTGTCACTTTAAAGAACATGGAGGCGCGTCTGATGACGTCATCTGCGCGCGCAGCGTTTAAAATCCTCATCACACAGTGAACCGGTGTGAAGGCTCCCTTCCCCCCACCAAGTTAATAAAACTGAGTGATGACCACCGCCTTTTCTCCTTCTCGCCCTTGCATCCAGCGGACTTGGTCACTTTTCCCTGAGACTCCCACTACACGGTGGAGTTCACAGAGCTCTGGAACTCCCACAATTCTGTGGAGTTCTCCTAATACTGAGGTTCACAGAGCGCAGAGGATTGCTGAGAATCTTTCTCTGAAAACACAGAGAACGTGGCTCTCCAAGGGGCCGCTGACTTAGCTCGCCTTGCGGTGACTAAGTTTACTTCATCCCACGTGTGAACTAGCGTGCGTGTAGCACTGCGCTAGCTGACCACAAGAAACTTCAGCAAAACGAACTTTACAAACAGCGAGAGGGACACCCCCCAGACGAGGAGACCAGCTGTCATCGCCACCCACGCTGCGAAAAGGGCACCGGCTCGGACTGCTGGAAAACCACGACCGTGTGTTCCCAGGAGCGCAACAGCGACCACCGGAGATGACAACACGGGTGGAAGGATCTCCGTAAGACTGACTAAGCATCACAGGCAGTAGTTACGGTTTACTTTAGTCTTATTGGGTTAATGTGAATGCGTAAACGTGAGAATCTGAGCCAAAATAGTCTATTCAAGAACTCCATCCTTCAGATTATCTATTAAATCTTTGATTTAATTACATTTGTCCACTAATATTTGTAATTTTGATTATTAATTGAAGTTCCAAATTTATGGTTAAATATTTTAGATAATGGTAATTTTATGAGACTGATTACTAATTGCGGTTATACTGCTACACCTACAGAGGTGGTGCCTTGTATAAGGATATAGAGGTATGTCCCCTACACCTATATCTAACTTAACTTTTATAGGCAAAGTTATTGAAAAAGTTATTCATCGGCAACTTAGTAACTTTTTAATTTCTAATGGCTACCTTGACAAATTTCAATCTGGATTTTGCCCCCATCACAGTACCGAGACTGCCCTTATCAAGGTCCTTAATGACATTAGTTTAAATACCGACTCTGGTAAAATCTCAGTCTTAGTGTTATTAGATCTTAGTGCTGCATTTGACACTGTAGATCATAAAATTCAGCTTGACAGACTAGAAAATTGGGTTGGACTTTCAGGTACCACCTTAAATTGGTTTAAGACCTATCTAGCGGACAGAAAGTATTTTGTCTCCATTGGCAATTTTACTTCTGAGCGGATTACAATGACTTGTGGTGTTCCCCAAGGATCAATCCTTGGGCCTCTATTATTCAATCTGTACATGCTCCCACTACAACAAATCTTACAAAAAAATTATATCGCTTACCACACCTACGCAGATGACACCCAAATTTACATAGCTCTCTCACCAAATGATTATGGTCCAATCGACTCGCTCTGTCAATGCATTGAACATATTAACATCTGGATGCATCAAAATTTTATGCAGTTAAACAAGAATAAAACTGAGATCATTGTTTTCGGAACACAATAAAAGACTGAGAGTCAGTGCTCACCTTGATTCCCTGTCCATTCAGACTAAAACCCAGGTTAGAAATCTTGGTGTAATCTTGGACTCAATTTAATAACAAAATCAGCTTACTATCACCTAAAAAACATAACAAGCGACTTTATGCCTAAATAGGACCTAGAAAAGCTTATTCATGCCTTTATCTCCAGCAAATTGGATTATTGTAATGGCTTATTTACAGGCCTTTCAAAAAAAGTGATTAGCCAACTGCAACTTATTCAAAATGCTGCTGCTAGAGTGTTAACAAAAACAAGGAAATTTGATCATATCACGCCAATCCTTAGGTCTCTGCACTGGCTCCCAATCAAGCAGAGAATTAACTTCTAAGCATTGCTGCTTGTGTACAAGTCACTAAATGGGCTAGGGCCTTCATATGTCTCTGATCTGCTTTTTCCATACGAACCCCTCAGTGCCCTATCATCTGATGCTGGCTTATTAACCATTCCAAGAGTTAAAACAAAACATGGAGGCAACTTTCTGTTACTATGCTACTCACAGCTGGAACAAACTCCCAGAAGATATTAGAAATGCCCAAACTCTAACCACTTTTAAAACTAAGCTAAAAACATTCATGTTCTGCACCACATATACTTAGATAAATACTGTTATCTGATGTTCAGTTGTTGCTTGTTATCTGTTGAGCACTTGAAAAGTCCTCAATAAAGTGGGGCAAAAGACCACCATACAGGTGGCAGGAAGTCCTTTTGGCATAGCCAAGGCGAAGTCCTCTATTCAGGAGAGGCAAAAGTCCTGCAGCGGTTGCTGGCAGGCAAAAGTAAGGCCTCTGTAAAGAGGGGCAGTTGCCTTTTTGGAGTAAAAGAGCCAAAAAGAAGCCTCGAAAGAGAAGGCCTCAAGAAAGAGGGGCAGTATACCTTGAAGGAGGGACAGAAGTCCTGCAGCGGAGCTGGCAGGCAGTTGCAGCAGAGCTGGCAGGCATAATATCACCCAGAGAGAGAGGCTGTACGGTGCATAGCAGACACCAGGTAGCAGGCTGATTGTGGTAGGAGTGTTTGTTGGGGTATTTGTTTTGTGGGCCCAACCAGTATTGCATTTTATTATAACTTTTTAAACTTTTTATTAACATTGTTCCTAAACTGTTTTTAACTTAAGATTGTTTTCAATTATAATTTACTTTTTATATAATGTCTTTCTATGTCTTATGTAAAGCACTTTGAGGTGCCTTGTGTATGAAAATGTGCTATACAAATAAACTTGACTTGACTTGACTAATGTTTACCATGAACTATTACATAATCCTGAATCCAATATTTTGAACCCTCTTCTGCACCCCTCCCCATGGCAGCAATACATAGCGTTATCAGCTAATAACCACAAACACTTTTCACGACACCTGAAACATTGGTACCTCAAATACAGTACCTCAGCTAAGCCTCAGGGCAATAGGAGGAACATCAGCAACCCCCTAAATTGGAGGTTGCTTTCTCATTGCTTTATTCAAATCTTAGGGATCTCTTAATGTCCCCCAACATGTTCGGAAGGACTGGGAATCTATGTGACCTGGTCTGGGTCAGTTTAATCTGTAGAGCTCCAGTTATTCCAAAGAATAGAAAGAACATTCCCCAATCATTAATCTGACCTACAAGCCTAGCCCTCTATTTGCGCACACAGTTATACTTTAAAACACCGCACACATTTTTGTCAGTAAGATCAGCCGTTGTTGTTGCTGGAAGATGTATTCAATCCTGACCTGGGTTCAATCAACATGTGTCCGTAATGTGGATTCACAGTTGAATGCAAGTTTAAATTCCTTTTCTTCAAAGGTTTTGGTTCCTCATTTTGTGAAGATAATGTTGAGGTGGTTGCCTTTTCACTTAACTTACAAGTCAAAGTGAAAAAGAAATGCCGAGTGACTTCCTGCCATATGTGTATTTTTTCAATACTGGAGAGATTTCGAGGGACAAGATTATTATTCAGATTATTCAATTTATACACTGTTCTTAATAAAAACCTACCCATCATGTGAAACCTTATAAATAACAGATATAAATAAGATCACTTCAAGACCGAAAGTCAAAAACATTTTTTCACGACAGACAAAATTTCATCGTTTTACCACCATTTTGGACACCAAAAATGTGACCTAGAAAACTGTGCCACATTTAGTCATGAATATTTAATTCATAAATAAACTTCATATGGCCCCTCATACATATACATTTTGATAATGTTTTAGGGAACAATATTCATCAATACCAGAAGAAAATACAGTAACATGTCTGATATTCTGCCTAGCAAAGATCTGGTAACAGTCGTTGTGCTTGGTGTCAGTTGCCACAACGACCGTTATTGGGCATAAATTGGTCATCAAAACTAAGAAACTTATCCAATCTTCAAGTTGGCAACACGTGGTCGCTTGTTTACCTCGCGTACGCGCTAAGTCACAAATTCATATACTTCGTGTCAACTCCGGAGGCCCTACAACGATCGTTACCAAGACGTTTTACTTCCTAAAAAAATCATCCCAAATCAAACCCTTTAACGAACCACCAGCCGTTGATATAGTTCAAATCCATAAGGTAATGTACCGTTTTGTCTATTTATGGATACAATTTATTGTAATGTATATTTTCTTACGTAACGCACGTCACGGTGTCCACTCAGATGGAGGCAGTATTCTACCACATGATCAGAATGAAGTGGAAACAGGGTTTGCAATGTTATTGTTCCATGTGGTATTCATAAACATAGGAAGGAATAAGAAATATGTGCACTTACTGTGCCAACCAGGTCACTGGTGGACACCACGCGACAACCGTTACACAAAATGCATTTGTGTATTCTAATGCCATTTTCAGAAAAAAAAAATCTTTTCTTATATTTTTGTTGATACTATGTATATTCATGAACCCAATAAAGTGCTTGTCAGCTCTTTTGAAGGAATTTGAAATTTGACCCACCCCGTTGTCACACTATTGTGTACCAGTATTGTAAAAATACACATATAGTGTACATTTGCTGTGCCAAAGCTGCTCCATGTCTTACCTTTTGTGTAGCAGGCCTGGGGGACTTTACTTTTGCACTGCAGCAGCTGATTTCTGATAAACAGGAAGTCTTCACCATAGCACTCAATTTGGTATTGTGCTGTGTGTGAGAGAAAGACATGGGGCAGCACTTGAACAAAAGCTGGTCTGTATGCTCCTGTCCACCCCCCTAGAGTACATGACATTCATAAAAATATTGGCAAATTTGGCTTTGTATCTAAACGTAGTACAAATACAAATGCATTATAGCATTTTACCTGAATATTGTTTGTTTGTGTGTGTACTCTTGACATCGAGAGTACTTGACATCTTTTTTTTGTTTTATGGATTGATTTGCCCCCCCACTGCCACCTCCCTTTTTTGGGTTAGCTTCCATCTCAGCCTGAAATTGCTCCCCATATAGGCAGCGTTAGTTCACAAAAATGGGTGGGAAAAAAAGGTAGTTCACAAAAAACGAGTGGGTTGCAGCTGCTGAATAGTAGAAAACGGTGTCTGGCTCGAGGAAAAAGAAAGCATGGTTGTTGTAGCAAACTAGGACGACACCGTTGAAAACATTAGCAGTATTATTGCCTCTGGCAGAGCCACTGCACTACGACAAGGAAAGATCCCCATGGGGGGCTTAGGGTACTTTAAATATAGTTTAAAATCACGGGCAGAGGACGGGGTGCAGAAGACTTACCCGTGCACACAGGCAGGAGCAGAAGGAGCATTAGCCAGGCTTTGATCATGGTGAAGACTGGTGTTGAGAGAAGACTACTGTGAGTGAGAGCTCTGAAAGATGTTTGTCTGTTGGGGTCAGGCTGGGTACGCACTTTTTATACCGCCCTGCCGGTTATGCGCACACTCGGGTGCACCAGGGGTGTGTCTAGACATTGTAAAGACCCGGGGCTCAGCCCAGGACATAATGTCAATTTGTTTTTTTTTGCTTAAAGTGAGAAAAGGGCACATCAACCTAGAAAAACTATTTGACGACACCCAAGATGAATGATTCAAATTAATGCTACAATAACAGTACAAATGTAAATATTTTTTTAATCATATCAAAAGGGCCAAGGGCGTAGGAGTGGTTTGGCATCTGTGGGGGACACTTCAGTGCTAGGGAGGTCCGGGGCATGCCTCCCCCGGAAGAAAATTTTTGAAAAACAGAATTTAAATGCTAATTTCTAGTGCCTTTTGAGAACAGTATTTTTTAATCTGATGTTAAAAAAATTATAACATTGAACAAAAGCACTCCAAACGAGCTAACAATATCCTACTGCAAAACAAACCAATCTTTTTAAAAAATGTTTAATTTGTGCTCTTGCAAAATCTCCCTCCCTCCCTTTCTTTTCTCATGTCGCTGGATCACATGCTGTATTATTAGATATTATTCTGTTTCTATTTAAATACTGGGTTGGGTACGAGGCTGACGTTGGTTCCTTATTCGCAGCTTCTTATTAGTAATTCCCGGTCCACCTTAAATTTTTAGAACTGGTTTCTTATTTGCGGCTGCTTGTTCGCAAATTCACAGGCTGATTCAGAACAGTTTTTAAAGCCTTAAAATCGTCTGGCCCGCACGTTACACACACTAGCCTACACCAATGTAAATATACATGCATTTTGTATAAAAGGTGATTTTTGGCTGGCCCAGTAGGCTACATGTTCCATGCTCAAAAACAAATACAAAAACGGGCTGAAGTTGGTTTCTTATTCGCAGCTCTGGATTTAGGCAAATATTATGATGAACGCTTATGCGATCCATAGTGAAATCAGGACAGCTTTTAGAGGGTTTATTCATGTTGGGCCAGTTCTAATGCCACTGATTCTTGAAGAGAGGGTCCTCCCCTGTTCAACCAGTCTCATTTCTGCCTTTTTCATTCAAAAAGTGGTGGCGAAAATGCGTCTGCGGGCTAATTTAGCCCCTCCTTTTAAAGGAGAATACAAAGAGATGTGCCCTATGTGGGGTTAAGTTGTTCTGTTTTTTTTCCATAGTCAAATATGTTTAATTGGTATGACCATACATATAATGGACAATAGCCTTCATGCATAGCATTGCCAAATAAATAATTGACTTAAAATAAAATCAATATTACCATCAATATCATCTATATCAATACCACCACTCTTAGGTGTACAAATTTTTTAAGAAATCTAATGATTCTTTTTAAAAAAAGGAAAAAACAATAACCATTTAAATCTTTGGGTGGTCTGCTACTTTTTTTTATTTTATTTTTTTCCAAAGCTTTATTCAACAAGAGATGCATACATAGACAAAACACAGAACACAGCCAGGGGTAGGCCTACATATATTAAACTAATCAACTAAACAAAAGAATAATTTTATTTTAAAAAAAAGATATTATAAGCAGCACACAGATTAACAGTTTTAATTGCTTTGACTCTGCCAGGCCTGTTAATGTTAATCACCTATCCATCCTTTCTTTTCATGCTTTACTTTTAGTTTACAACCGGCCCCTATACAGCGTACTGTAGACACACAGAGCTCCCACCAGTCTGGCTGTGAGGTTAAATCCGATGCATTGTGGACTCCCTGAACACCCCCCTCCCCCCAGAGTGCTTATAAGATCACAGGCAGAGATGCATGGGTCACCTGGCACAAAGCTTTATTTTTTTGTGTGCGTACCCCGGGCTGGATCCCCCCTGACAGCTGCGGTTGGGTTTATAGAGGAGGCGGTGAGAACGAGGTGAAGGGACGAGGGAACGGATCCATGCAGCAGTCCAATCGCCTGTCAGCTGTGCTTGGTGCGGTTTGGCACTCTGGCGCCCCCTGGCCCCCGGATTAGGCATTGCATCGGTCCTTGTCGCAGCACGTCCAGCCTGGCTTCTGGCAGTACTCCTTAGTGGTGCAGCCCTTGAACCCATAAGCTGCAGCAAAAAAAACAAACACAGTGCATCAGCCATTAACCAGCTACTAGCCTCAGTATTACCCTGCCTACAACTACTGTCCAGCCAGCGACATTCCAAGCAGCAAATAACCCCACACACTTTTCAAAGCTTTTTTCATCTCCTGAATCTCCTCAATGGCACATTTATATCAGTTATTAAAATAATCTTTAGCCCAACAATTTTCATCTTCTAGTTCTTGAAATGTTTACCATGAACTATTACATAATCCTGAATCCAATATTTTGAACCCTCTTCTGCACCCCTCCCCATGTCAGCAATACATAGCGTTATCAGCTAATAACCACAAACACTTTTCACGACACCTGAAACATTGGTACCTCAAATACAGTACCTCAGCTAAGCCTCAGGGCAATAGGAGGAACATCAGCAACCCCCTAAATTGGAGGTTGCTTTCTCATTGGTTTATTTCAAATCTTAGGGATCTCTTAACGTCCCCCAGCATGTTCGGAAGGACTGGGAATCTATGTGACCTGGTCTGAGTCAGTTTAATCTGTAGAGCTCCAGTTGTTCCAAAGAATAGAAAGAACATTCCCCAATCATTAATCTGACTTACAACCCTAGCCCTCTATTTGCGCACACAGTTATACTTTAAAACACCGCACACATTTTTGTCAGTAAGATCAGCCATTGTTGTTGCTGGAAGATGTATTCAATCCTGACCTGGGTTCAATCAACATGTGTCCGTAATGTGGATTCACAGTTGAATGCAAGTTTAAATTCCTTTTCTTCAAAGGTTTTGGTTTTGGTTCCTCATCTTGTGAAGATAATGTTGAAGTGGTTGCCTTTTCACTTAATTTACAAGTCAAAGTGAAAAAGAAATGCCAAGTGACTTCCTGCCATATACATTTGCTGTGCCAAAGCTGCTCCATGTCTTACCTGTTTTGTAGCAGAACTAGGGGAATTCACTTTTGCACTGCAGCAGCTCATTTGTGATGAACACGAAGTCTTCGCAATAGCACTCAATTTGGTATTGTGCTGTGTGTGAGAGAAAGACATGGGGCAGCACTTGAACAAAAGCTGATCTGTATGCTCCTGTCCACCCCCCTAGAGTACATGACATTCATAAAAATATTGGCAAATTTGGCTTTGTATCTAAACATAGTACAAATACATTATAGCATTTTACCTGAATATTGTTTGTTTGTGTGTGTGTGTACTCTTGACATCGAGAGTACATGACATCTTTTTTTTTGTTTTATGGATTGATTTGCCCCCCCACTGCCACCTCCCTTTTTTGGGTTAGCTTCCATCTCAGCCTGAAATTGCTGCCCATATAGGCAGCATTAGTTCACAACAATGGGTGGAAAAAAAAGGTAGTTCACAAAAAACGAGTGGGTTGCAACTGCTGAATAGTAGAAAACGGTGTCTGGCTCAAGGAAAAAGAAAGCATGGTTGTTGTAGCAAACTAGGATGACACCGTTGAAAACATTAGCAGTATTATTGCCTCTGGCGCAGGAGGGACCGCTCTGGAGGCCGACGGTAGCTGGCTCTGCAGCTCAGGACAGGCGGGTAGCTGGCTCTGCAGCTCAGGACAGGTGGGTAACTGGCTCTGCAGCTCCGGACAGGCGGGTAGCTGGCTCTACAGCTCCGGACAGGCGGGTAGCTGGCTCTGCAGTTCCGGACAGGCGGGTAGCTGGCTCTGCAGCTCCGGACAGGTGGGTAGCTGGCTCTGCAGCTCTGGACGGGCGGGTAGCTGGCTCTGCAGCTCAGGACAGGTGGGCTGGAATGTGGCGGGACAGGAGGGCTGGAACGTGGCGGGACAGGAGGGCTGGAACATGGCGGAACAGGAGGGCTGGAACGTGGCGGGACAGGAGGCACGACCACCTTGGGAACAGGCAGGGCGTCGGTGAGGGTGACAGACTGGGGAACAGGCGGGGTGTTGGCGAACACGGACGGGTGGAAAATGGATCCTCCGTTGACAGGTAGCTGAGTCCGTAGACGGAGCCGGGAACCAGGACCCCCTCGTTTTCTCCTGGGCCCATAGTTTCCCGGACACAGGACCAGGCGGGTCCCTTTGAAGGGTGACGGTTGGGGTTGGGTAAATGACGGGGTAGTTGGCTCAGGGCTGGCCGGCTGGAGGGTTAGGACTCCGAGCCTAACGGAGTGGGAGGTGGGCTGATAAAGAGTCCGGGGTGATGGGTGGTGGTCTGCACGCCGACGGGCGAACTCAGGATTCTGCCCCCAGATACCCATGAGGTATTCCTCATAGTAGTCATTGAAAAATGGGTCAAAAAAAATCCTGAGTTGCCATTACTCGGGTGCCTGTCCGCTGGGTCCTAACTGGCGAGTTCCTTCTGTTAAGGGCTGGTGGGGGAAGGACCCAAGCGCAGGCAGGAGTACAAAAAACCGAAGTTTAATGAAGGGACAAGGCAGCAATCCGTAGTACAAACAGGCAGGGTCGAAAACAGGGGAGACAGGCAACGGTACAAAACACAGTCCAAAGAGTAGTCAAGGAACAGGCAGGGGTCGGAACCGGGAAGGCACAGCAAAGGCACAAAAACAGAATCCAAAAACAGGGTCATGAGAACACAGGCAGGGGTCGAAACCAGGGAGGCGTAAGAGGAACAAAAAGAAAACAAAACGAAGAACAGTCAACGAAAATTAAATAACAGGGGAAGGACGAGGGATAACAAAAACGGATACTAAGGAAACAAAGACAACTCGGAAGGAACTTCTGGAAAAACAACGGTGAGGAACTCACAAAGATAGACTGAAATAACAAGGTTTAAATACACAGGGAAGTAATGACACAAAAAGGAATCAAGTGTGGGTGGGAGGAGTAAGGAGCTAGACACAGGTGAACACAATAGGAAACAATAATACCATAACTAACAGTTAGTATGTTTAGTACATTAATATCTTATAAAAATATTAGTAAAGCCAGAAGGAAGAAAACGAGATACGAAATACAGAGGAAAACCCGAATGTTCCCAAAATCACCCGAATAGTGCAATGACAAAGACAGGGAGTAGAATCTCAGGAAACATGGAACGCGGACTGACAATCGCGAGGGTAATGCGGGAAAATAGGCAAAAGAAATCAGGAAAAATAATAATACAGAATAAATAAACAGACTGAGTACATGATCCTAACAATTTCAGTGCTAGGGGGTTCCGGGGGCATCCCCCCCCCCCCCCCCGGAAGAAAATTTTTGAAAAGCAGAACTTAAATGCTAATTTCTAGTGCCTTTTGAGAACAGTATTTATTAATCTGCTGTTAAAGAAACCTAGCTTGGATCCCACTGATGTCAGGAACTACCATCCTGTATCTCTCTTGCCCTTCCTGTCCAAAACAATTGAACGTGCTGTCCTTAACCAACTGTCTGTTTTTCTCCACCACAACAACCTGCTTGACCCGCATCAGTCCGGCTTCAGAACCGGCCATTCCACTGAAACTGCTCTCCTGGCTGTGACGGAGGCACTCGCCACTGCTAGAGCCTCCCCTCTCTCCTCTGTTGTGATTCTCCTTGACCTGTCTGCGGCATTCGACACGGTCAACCACAAACTCCTGATCTCCACACTCGCTGAGATGGGCATTTCTGGAACTGCCCTCTCTTGGTTTGTATCGTATCTCACTGATAGATCCTACCAAGTCTCCTGGAAGGGTTCCGTCTCTGCTCCCCATCCCCTGTCTACAGGAGTCCCGCAGGGATCTGTACTGGGTCCTCTGCTGTTCTCTATGTATACTAAGTCTCTTGGCTCAGTAATTCATTCACATGGCTTCTCATACCATAGCTATGCTGATGATATGCAACTCTTCCTCTCTTTCCCTCCCTCTACCCCACAGGTTAAGGAGAGGATATCTGCTTGTCTGACTGACATTTCTGAGTGGATGGCTACCCATCACCTGAAGCTCACCTTGACAAAACAGAGCTCCTCTTCATGCCATACAAGACCTCCCCACTACATGACCTCTCCATCACCATTGACGGGACCGTGGTGGCTGCCTCCCGCTCTGCAAGGAACCTGGGGGTGGTCCTGGACGACCGGCTGGACTTCAAAGAGCACATCAGGGCGACGGCTTGGGCCTGCAGGTTCCTCCTGTACAACATCAGGAGGATTCGACCGTACCTGACCACCTACTCCACCCAGGTTCTTGTCCAGACCATGGTCACCTCTACTACTGCAACTCCCTGCTCGCAAGCCTACCAGCCTGCACCATTCTGCCTCTTCAACTGATCCAGAATGCAGCTGCCCGGCTTGTGTTCAACCTCCCGAAATTTTCACATGTAACCCCCCTGCTGAGGTCACTCCACTGGCTGCCAGTTGCAGCCAGGATCAGGTTCAAAGTTCTGACCCTGGCCTACACTGCGACCAATAGGACAGGCCCCGCCTACCTGCAGGCCTTTATCCAGAACTATGTTCCTGCTCGACCACTTCGCTCTTCTACAGCAGGGCGACTGGCACTTCTCCTCCTCCGTGTCAAAGGCTCTCGCTCGTCCCGACTGCGGAGTTTTTCCACCTTAGCTCCTCAGTGGTGGAATGAACTTCCCATTCCCCTACGTTCTACTCCAACCCTGCCTGCATTCCGTCGAGGCCTGAAGACACACCTCTTCAGACTCCACCTTGACTGATATTCTAACCTAGGAATATCAGTTCCCTGTGTTTTCCTGTCTGTTTATTATAGTTTATAATAGTATTTAGAATAGAAGTGTAGTATTGCTGATTTATATCAGCTGAACTACAGTCAAAGTCCATTACTAGGGATAGCTGCTACATTATGGGAAGGATGTGCTTTGTCTTGTCTGTTCTGTAGTGATCTTGATGATGTCTCTGTATGCACTTACTGTACGTCGCTTTGGATAAAAGCGTCTGCTAAATGAATGTAATGTAATGTAATATAACGTTAAACAAAAGCACTCCAAACGAGCTAACAATATCCTACTGCAAAACAAACCAATCTTTTTTTTAAATATGTTTAATTTGTTTAATTAATGTTTAATGTTAATTTGTGCTCTTGTTATTTTTGATTAAAAAAAAATATTATAAGCAGCACACAGATTAACAGTTTTAATTGCTTTCTTGTTTTTAGAAAATGATATTTTTTTCATATAAAGTTCAATGTCCTTCATCAAAATAATAAATAGCGGTTTACCTTTTGAAAATTTCTGTGTATGAATATGATATTTTGCCAAAAGTAAAATAAGGATAAATTAAAAGAATACATCTTCAGGTGTATTATTGTAATGCATGAAACCAAAAATAATGTTTTCATATTTTTATATAAAATCTTTATATAAATTATCCATAATAAATTTACAAATATGACTTTCATAAAAATATTGGCAAATTTGGCTTCGTATCTAAACGTAGTACAAATCCAAATGCATTATAGCATTTTACCTGAATATTGTTTGTTTGTGTGTGTGTGTACTCTTGACATTGAGAGTACTTGACATCTTTTTTTTGTTTTATGGATTGATTTGCCACCCCTCTCCCCCCACTTTTTATACCGCCCTGCCGGTTATGTGCACACTCAGGTAGTTTTTTTTGCTTAAAGTGAGAAAAGGGCACATCAACCTAGAATAACTATTTGACGACACCCAAGATGAATGATTCAAATTAATGCTACAATAACAGTACAAATGTAAATATTATTTTAATCATATCAAAAGGGCCAAGGGCGTAGGAGTGGTTTGGCATCTGTGGGGGACACTTCAGTGCTAGGGAGGTCCAGGGCATGCCTCCCACGGAAGAAGTTTTTTGAAAAACAGAACTTAAATGCTCATTTCTAGTGCCTTTTGAGAACAGTATTTTTTAATCTGCTGTTAAAAAAATTATAACATTAAACAAAAGCACTCCAAACGAGCTAACAATATCCTACTGCAAAACAAACCAATCTTTTTTTTAAATATGTTTAATTTGTTTAATTAATGTTTAATGTTAATTTGTGCTCTTGTTATTTTTGATTAAAAAAAAATATTATAAGCAGCACACAGATTAACAGTTTTAATTGCTTTCTTGTTTTTAGAAAATGATATTTTTTTCATATAAAGTTCAATGTCCTTCATCAAAATAATAAATAGCGGTTTACCTTTTGAAAATTTCTGTGTATGAATATGATATTTTGCCAAAAGTAAAATAAGGATAAATTAAAAGAATACATCTTCAGGTGTATTATTGTAATGCATGAAACCAAAAATAATGTTTTCATATTTTTATATAAAATCTTTATATAAATTATCCATAATAAATTTACAAATATGACTTTCATAAAAATATTGGCAAATTTGGCTTCGTATCTAAACGTAGTACAAATCCAAATGCATTATAGCATTTTACCTGAATATTGTTTGTTTGTGTGTGTGTGTACTCTTGACATTGAGAGTACTTGACATCTTTTTTTTGTTTTATGGATTGATTTGCCACCCCTCTCCCCCCACTTTTTATACCGCCCTGCCGGTTATGTGCACACTCAGGTAGTTTTTTTTGCTTAAAGTGAGAAAAGGGCACATCAACCTAGAATAACTATTTGACGACACCCAAGATGAATGATTCAAATTAATGCTACAATAACAGTACAAATGTAAATATTATTTTAATCATATCAAAAGGGCCAAGGGCGTAGGAGTGGTTTGGCATCTGTGGGGGACACTTCAGTGCTAGGGAGGTCCAGGGCATGCCTCCCACGGAATAAGTTTTTTGAATAACAGAACTTAAATGCTCATTTCTAGTGCCTTTTGAGAACAGTATTTTTTAATCTGCTGTTAAAAAAATTATAACATTAAACAAAAGCACTCCAAACGAGCTAACAATATCCTACTGCAAAACAAACCAATCTTTTTTTTAAAAATGTTTAATTTGTTTAATTAATGTTTAATGTTTAATTTGTGCTCTTGTTATTTTTGATAAAAGAATACATTATAAGCAGCACACAGATTAACAGTTTTAATTGCTTTCTTGTTTTTAGAAAATTATATTTTTTTCATATAAAGTTCAATGTCCTTCATCAAAATAATAAATAGCGGTTTACCTTTTGAAAATTTCTGTGTATGAATATGATATTTTGCCAAAAGTAAAATAAGGATAAATTTAAAAAATACATCTTCGGGTGTATTATTGTAATGCATGAAACCGAAAATAATGTTTTAATATTTTTATATAAAATCTTTATATAAATGATCCATAATAAATTTACAAATATCTTTTCAATGCTGGCAAGAATATGCACAATACCAGAATAAATGGGCCAATGTTTCTGGATGTTCTCCACCATGGATGTTTCTATGGAAAAATACATCAGGAGAAGAAACCCTTCAAGTGATCCATCCATATCTACTGTATTTCTGGCAGTGATGGTTTAAGGCTCGTTTGATACGTCAGACCCTTGATGACTTACAGCCATTTAGCCAACCATGTGTTTCCATACTGTTCCAGTGTAAGTTACAGCTAAATCTAGTCCCACCCCCCAATTCCCATAGAGATCCATTCAAATGCATGTTATAGTATCGCTTGCAAGAGTACCAGAAAATAAGATATCAAGAGTCTTTTGATGTTGTTGGGTCACAGACATCAGGAAGTCATGGCATGCAAAGGATATGTGACCAAATATTAAACATTTTAAGGCACAGTTAACTTAGTGTATGTAAACTTCTGACCCACTGGAATTGTGATATAGTGAATTAAAAGTGAAATAATCTGTCTGTAAACAATTGTTGGAAAAGTTACTTGTGTCATGCACAAAATAGATGTCGTAACTGACTTGCCAACACTATAGTTTGCTAACATGAAATCCGTGGAGTGGTTAAAAATGAGTTTTAATGACTTCAACCTAAGTGTATGTAAACTTCCGACTTCAACTGTACATTACACAACTGCGTTACACAATTGCTGAGACACAATATGTATATAATATACGTAATAATATAGTTCTATTTGGCACCCTATGCAGGGCTGGATATATCCAATTCCCACCCTAATTTGTCCAATTTTCTGCAACTGCGGCCACGTTAATGAGCAAACCCCACAGCCAACTCGGGCGAGGATAGATATCCGCGGTTCTCCTCCGAAACATGTAGTGGCACTACTTCTTTTCACACCGCATACTGCAGCTAAACTGGCATAAAGTGGAGTTAGAGGAAGGCTTGTCATATGGGACAGGCGCCCTGATCGACTAATGGGGGTCACTAGAGAGTCATGAAAGGCGGACCCCTAATCAACTGAACCCTCCCATACTCTGGGTGACCGAATTGCTAATTGCATGTCGCCCTATGGCGTTACTGGCCACAGTCGGTACTGGCATGGTCCGGATTCAATTTGAGGCAGTGAGGCTCACCCAAGCACCACAATGTGGTGCCTTAGCCAAATGAGCCATCAAGCAGTGTCTTAAAATCTTTAATGAGAAAAACGGAACACTTGAACTTTGAATACAAAAAAACGAAAAAAATCTGAACTGCAAATCAAATCATAGCAATCTAAATAGAAATCATTGTATAATGCAAAGTAATAGTTAAAAGCTTTTATTACAACTATATTTACTAGGATGACATCCCTGTCCCCCTGGGATCCCATCACTGTTACAGGAGAATTGACTGAGACCACATGGCTGAATAGGGGATTACATTGTTTCTATTGACAACTTGGCCGGGCAGATCTTCAGGGGTTCAGTATTTCCTCCCTTTTCGCTTGCACAGGGCGATAAACAAGGAAACAGCTTCTCTGTGAATTTCTCATTGAAGGTGTAGATATGCGACATGTCGCTCTGGTCGAAAAAGGACACCTCTCCTTTATCGTAGTCGAGCACCACCCGAATATTCTGGGGCTTCTTCTTCAGTGTGAGGGGGGTCCAGGACCGGGTGCAAGCTCCATACTGCCCCCCATCCCTCAGAGCTATGGCCCAAATCGGGTTCATGTTGAGGGAACCCTTCCTGCAGAAAGACTCCTTCACAACTCCAATGACCCACTTGGTTTTGATCCCCACCTCCACTTCCCAGCAGTGCCTGCCGTTCGAGAAGCCCTCGGCCCCAAGCACACAGTGCCTGCAGCGTTCCGGGTTGTCTGGGATTTGCAGCTGCTCTCCATGGTAACGCACGTCTGTGAGGTCATCAGAAAGAGACAGCCCGCCGGCTGCGGTGTTGGGATCCAGAGTCACTGGAGCTACGGAAGATTTTCAAGCCACAGTCAAAAAGGCATCAGGTTTGACCGTTTTATCAACATCATGCAAACGATAATGGCTGATAATGGCATAACTCTTTATCTTACACCCTAATAGTAAAGAAATGTCAGGGAGATGATTGATAACTCAATCATGGAATGTGTGTTCACTGTACTCACACATAGTATGTACAAATTTGTTTTATTTTTAAGCGGTGCAGCCACTTCCATATGTGACATGTGTGTCCGTCTGTTCGTAGCATGAGATTTAAACCAATCAGGAGTTGCCTATGCGTCACATGCCCGGCAATACAATAGTAGCTTGAGAAAAGCATGCCCAGCTTCAGACAGCTCTGTCTCAAAAAGTATACTGTACATGTCACAGCTTAGATATTCACACCGTAGGAATCCTGGGAACCAGATGCACATCTGTATATAATGTCTTGTGTAGCTTAAAAACTGTAGTTGTGGTCACAAGTTAGAAAATGGGTTTGAAATTTAAATTACCAGCTGCCGCTAGAGTGGAGTTTTGAACATTCCACCTGTTAGCAAGGTGAGTCGCCGTAGCAACCCCCCGAAGCAAAATCAATACAAAATCTACCACTAGTGTTCTGCTGGACCCAGTCAGTTATGGAACGGCTCAACAATCCATGCACCCTCTTGTTGAGTTTGGAATTCCATTGTTATTGTTCAAGTAATAACTGTAATCTTTCCTGTTTGTTATCAGAGTACTAACTGTCACATTTTAATATGATTGCTCATAAACCTGCACCGCTTGCTTCACCACCTGGGTGTGATTTTTTATTTTAGAGAGAATCCTTTAGCTTCATCACAATTTCATGCCTCTTTGGCTTGTTGAATAAAACACTCTTCTTGTAGTGTGAGCAGCAGAGTGGTTTTATTAATCTAGAGCCCAAGTATTTTAGCAGACAGTTTATGTGCAATAGTGTTTCAATGTGATTTAAGACGGGTGCAAGTAAAGGGCGACCCGCAACCACAATTCCCCTCCGACTTCACGGTACTTACTGTACTGCACTGTATCCAGCATCTTCTCCCAGACCTTAAACTTGAGGGAGCCCAGATGTGCGGCCACATCTATCAGTGACCCTAAAACTGGTTCTGGATCCTGCAGTGTGCAGTGAGTCCTGTGGTATCAGGCATTAGTCAGTGACACTGAGGTGTTTGGAGATATTTAAAAGAGTACAGAGAGAAGACTAGAGAGTCTACCTACCTTCCTTTGGTCTGTCTGTAGGCCTGGGAATAAAGACATACAAAGAAACGTGCCATGTAAATCATGGTGATCATGTTGTTAATGTTGATATCAGGTAAAGCAGAAGCACTGTCTACGCTCTCATGCAAAAGCAATTCATTGTATGACACGAACAGAAAATTGAACATCCAGAAAAACAGCATTCCAGAGAAATCGTTTTCACCTTGAGAAATGAAATGTCCTCTGCTTCAATCTGTTTCTCGATGTCCCCGATGGTGTCAGAGAGTGACGTCATCCTCCTGGTCAGGTGATCAATCTTCTCCTTCATGATCACACTCTTCAGTTCCGTTTCATTGAACAGGGTGGTGATCCTTATGGACTCCTCCACCCGGAGGAAGTGATGAAGCTCCTCAAACGTTTTCTTTATCTGGCTCTCAGTTTGCTGAGCCTGGCTCTGGAATTATTGAACAGTATATAAACAGTATATTTATATTAGCTAGCAGTTGCACAGAGCTTATATACACTGCCTGGCCAAAAAAAAAGTTGCCCACTCTAATATTTTGTTGGACCGCCTTTAGCTTTGATTACGGCGCGCATTCGTCGTGTCATTGTTTCGACAACCTTATGCAACATCACAACATTTATTTCCATCTAGAGTTGCATTCATTTTTGGCCGAGATCTTGTATTGACGACGGGAGAGTCGAACCACTCTGTAAAGTCTTCTCCAGCACATCCCAAAGACTTTCAATGGGGTTAAAGGGTTAGTTCGGAATTTTGGACATAATGTCTCAATTACGACTTACCCATGATGTAGTTGATTGATGGAAACCATTTTCAGATAATTCCATGCTGTCCCTTCTTTTGGACATACACACATTGCTAATGCTAGCGCAACTCGTAGGAAAGTAGTAGCATCCACTACCAAACGCACTTAAACACTCCAAGGTGCACCCAAAGCAAATAAAATACGACGACAGTCTATCGGGGTTATTTTCAGTGATTATACCATCATTTTTCAAGTCAAACTATCGTTGAATCCTTTACTTTGTGCTCACCTAAATTCTCAGTGGAAGTACGACGGCGGAGCTAGCTGTAGATTAGCCAGGGTATCTGCCTGTACGCTATCTGCTGTGTACTCCACAGTTGCCGACACAATCCGTTTTGCCGTAAAGTTACCTATTTGATAGACAACAAGTCAGCTAAACACAAACATGCTACAGAATAACACAGCATATACAAGCAAGCACACTGGCTACCAATTTGCAGGAAAAGTTTGACCACTTCCATGACTTCCCAATCGTGGCAACTAGCTAGCTAGCTAGCTGAATAGATAGATCACGCATGCAATCATTTATTAGTTACCTGCTCGTCAGTTGGTTTCGGTGCATGAAGAAAAACGGGTGATGGCACAGCAGTCTCCTTCAGTAGAGGGTGTCGCGCCCGTCCTTTTTTGATTTTCACATAGTCATCCTCCGTGAAATGGTCACTACAAACTTTTTTAGAGTCTCAATTGGTGACATCCATGCGAGCAGCAAGAAGCCACAGCCGTTTTCTTTGTTGATCTTCCACTGGAAATTGGTGAAAACTTTGTGGTGCCCTTTTTTTTTTTTGCATGATTTGAACAACCTTGAAATACACACCGAAATACCATCTTACCTGAACGTTAGCTAACAATACTACGAGTCTGATTCTTTCACACGCGCGATATTGTTTTTGGCCGGCAGAGCTATAGGCTACTTTACGTTACCTAGCTATTAAACTAACGCCGTACTTCCACTGAGAATTTAGGTGAGCACAAAGTAAAGGATTCAACAATAGTTTGACTTGAAAAATTATGGTATAATCACTGAAAATAACCCCGATAGACTGTTGTCGTATTTTATTTGCTTTGGGTGCACCTTGGAGTGTTTAAGTGCGTTTGGTAGTGGATGCTACTACTTTCCTACGAGTTGCGCTAGCATTAGCAATGTGTGTATGTCCAAAAGAAGGGACAGCATGGAATTATCTGAAAATGGTTTCCATCAATCAACTACATCATGGGTAAGTCGTAATTGAGACATTATGTCCAAAATTCCGAACTAACCCTTTAAGGTCAGGACTCTGGTGGCCAATTCATGCGTGAAAATGATTCCTCATGCACCCTGAACCACTCTTTCACAATTTGAGCCCAATGAATCTTGGCATTGTCGTCCTGAAATATGCCCATTGATGGGATAACCTGGTCATTCAGTACATTCAGGTACTCAGCTGACTTCATTTTATTACTGCACAATGTTGCTGAGCCTAGACCTGACCAATTGATGCAACCCCAGATCATAACACTGCCTCCAGAGGCTTGTACTGTGAGCACTATGCATGACGGGTGCAACGGCGACTTTTTTTGGCCAGGCAGTGTAATCAGTAGTTATGCAGCAGTATCGCTGTGTGATTGTGTGCTCTTTTGGCACGGTTGGTCGATTTTCTGTTGTACCTGTATGTGCTTGGCTGTTTTCAAGCATTGCAGTTTCACTTTTTGAAAAGATTCCAGCTTCTGCTTCAGTGGCTTCAGACAGATTTTCACTTCCTCCTGAAACATGTAAAGAATACCAGCAGCAACGTGATGGTCGGCCAACTGACAATCAACAGACATTCTTGATACATTTTTAAAAAACAAGAGGCCATGTGACATGACAAACCTGCAGTCTAAAATGCAGAAGATAAAAGGACGAGAAAAACCATATGGGCATTCAATGTATTTGTGATATCTCTCAACACTGGAATACACACTTTTGCAGGTAGATACGGCACAAAATACAAAATTGCTACTAAATATAAAACCAGAGCGTGCACAGAAGTGAAACTGGAAGTGATTGTTAAACGAGCGAACGGGCACCTTCATATCGGACGCAGCCTCCTCGATGGGGCAGAGGTGGTGGCCTCGGTGTTGCTTAGAGACCTGACACACCACACAGATGGTCTCGTGGTCGTCGGTGCAGAAGAACTGCAGCTTCTCGCCGTGCTGACTGCAGAGGGGCCTATTGATGCCACCACCGCCCGCCGTTCCGCTTGTGGCCCCGGCGCCGCCCCGTCCCGCCGCGCTCAGGCCCTGACCCTTCGTGCGGTGTGCAGTAGACCCCCGGGGAGGGTCCCCCACGATCTCGCTGTTGGCCTCGCTCTGTGCATTGTGGTAAAACTCCACAATGTTCCTCAGGGACAGGTTGGCGGGGGGCTTGTCCGTGGACGACCTCCTCCTGCAGGAGGGACAGTCTTTGATGGGCTTGTCCGTCCAGTAAGTGCCCAGACACTCCTTGCAGAAGCTGTGGCTGCACCTGAGGACCACGGGGTCGCGGAAGACATCGCAGCACACCGGGCAGGTCAGGTCGTCCTCCAGGGAGCTCAGGCTGGCAGCCATAGCAGACGGCTTTTTGATCCGGCTCTTAAACGCGAGGCCACGAATAGGGAACTGCTTAGCTCTTAACTGCATTTATACGCATCGTCGACGTGTACAAGTATGTCGTTCTTCCTGTTATGCCACATACTCATCTGTCCTGTTTCACTTTCACATTCACAAAACATCCAATAGCATGTTATTAGTGTGAATATTCGCTCTTTGGATACTGAAGAAAACTGTACACTTTTGTTGGTGCCATCAATGATTTGAAGGTCTTAACGATTTGTCACCTGAATATAGCCCAACCATGTAAAGGAATGGTGCACTCTCATAGCTGTAATGTTACATTTAGTGCAGATTATTTAAAAATTGTGTTGTGCACAAATTCACAACCATTCAAATGTTTCAAGACATAAAAATGTGTTATTGACACTGGTATGACTCTGACATTACTGTTCTGGGCATGTTGACAGGGCATATCTTTCTTTTTAAAAATATATTTTAGGGGAGAAACATGAAATGGGAGAGACATGAAACAAAGGGAGGCGGGGAGTGTAAAACAACACATGATAAATAAATTTTTTAAAACCCTGACATTTATGAAGAAGCATTTCTGCCGTGACGTACTAACAGTCAACGGTCATCTAGAAGTAATACTCTACTCTCATGCTAACTGAAATATAACTATCAAGACCATTGACAGCAGTCTGACTCAACAAGCCCAGGCATGCAAGTGTGGTGTCACCTGGTTTCAGAACGCTGAGAAACATGACACCAAGACTGAGGCGCAATGCATTCTCACCTAAACGGGTCAGGCAATCACAGAATATATCATAACATACCTTTTTTTTTTGTACATCCAGGCTGATTTGCTTAGTACAGGTCTTGACTGGTTTCCCATTATTTATATACAATTCTGAACGGTGTCAGCTCAGATTGGTTCTGGCCTACTTATAAGTGAGCTGTGGTTTGGGGTTGAGAAGCTTCATAAATACATTGATTTGAATCGTATAGATTGGAGCATTTAAACAGGAGATCAGTGTGATATGAAGCCTGTTTTGAGTGGGACAACTTTAGGATTGAACTCTAAACAAAGCCTAGGCAGTCATCTAAACCTGGACACCAGCATTCAGAGAGATGTCGTGTGTTACAATTCTGGTTGTAGGTAGCCTATAATGCTACCAAAAAAAGTTTATTGTTTAGGGTCATGAAACTGGCTTTTACCTGCCTGGTTCCATCTCTATGGCAGAAAATCAACACAGAGCATCATGTACTGAATGAAATCTGCCCAACATCTCACAATGTCTCCCAAACTGGAATCCTTGAGATATTCAAAAAGGAAATTAATGTACAACATAATTTATAAGTAAATTCATGTTAATATAGTTAATTTGGTGAAGGCAGTGAAACAATCAAACCATAAACATCGAGAGACTTCAAAGGTTAGGCAATGTTATACCGGCAGACATTGTGGATTGCTGTGGATTTTATTAATCTAATTTTATTAACCTTATATAAAGCCTATTAATGAGAAGCATTACCAGCGACTTTCAATGGGTGGCGCCAGAGTACTGCTAAATAAGCTCCATGACCCACTTTCAGTCAGTCAAATTATGACACAGCTCAAGTAATTTTTTTAAACTATTTATCAAAGTTGTTGCCAATATTTAAGGAGAGGTTGTGTTGCATTAGTTTTAATCTGCTGTTTGTTCAGTCGGATAGTGTCATGAGGCTGGTTTGAGGTGTATCTGACTGCAGTTGAGACTGCATGAAGTCAGCTTGGGTCTATGAATAGTTACAGTACAGCAGAATGCTGCCTCCCTCTCTTTCTCAATCTCTCTGTCTGTTTCCATCTATCCCTCTCAGTCTCTCTGCCCCCTTTCTCAATTTCCCTCTCTCTCTCTGTCTCTCTCTCTCTCTCTGCTCCCCTCTCAACCCCTCTATGTCTCTCAATTTTTCAATTTCAAAGGCTTTGACATTACACTGTGCTGCTGAGGCAAGGGTAACTAATAACTACAGAAAACAGAACAATTACATAACCAAAATAATCTGTTGGAGAAGAGTAATATATACCCCCCCCCCTCTCTCTCTCTATCTCTCTTTCTCTCAATCTCACCATTCCCCCCTAAAACATAAATGGGTAGCAGATAATAACCTTGGTGTGAAACCTAATCTGCCCAGTGTCAGGGTGCTGCCTAATGGGGTCTCATGTCACATGACTAGTGATGGCATCTGTGCCCTGAAACACCCTGAAGGCGGGGTCGGGGGAGGGGTGAAGGGGACTGGGATGGGTAGGGAATTTTGTCACGAGACCTTTTCCAGAGCTGCAGATAATTAAGTTGAAAGGTAAGTAAGTCCCTTTATTTTAACGGCGGGTGATGGATTGATTTTCAGTTCCAGCTCCTGAAACATTGATGAGTGTTTAGAATCGGTGGAGCTCGACAGCTTGAAATTGAAAAACTGCCCAGAGGGGCCAGGTGGCAGTGCTGCACCTACCATCCATCTGTGCTCCGGGCCAAAACGCGGCCGATCGCGCTGAACGCCGTCGGCAGGATGCGCCTCAACCTTATCACGGTCATGTGACACGATGTTGCGGTGTTAAGCGTAACAGTGGTCTCCCACCAAAGTTTTGTCTATTACTCATTTGTCTCCTCTTGATGAGGTCAGTTGGCAGTTTGGGGAGTTTTTAGAGGGGCCTCCCTTGGCCCATGTGATGTCTCAGTGTAAGAGCTGCACTGGAACACCTTTGGATCTTGCAAGGTAGCTCAGAGCAGAGGGGTGTGGTTCTCTGGATCCTGACAGGCTGTTCAGAGCAGAGGGGTGTGGCTCTCTGGATCTTGACTGGCTGTTCAGAGCAGATGGGTGTGGCTCTCTGGATCCTGACTGGCTGTTCAGAGCAGAGGGGTGTGGCTCTCTGGATCCTGACTGGCTGTTCAGAGCAGAGGGGTGTGGCTCTCTGGATCTTGACTGGCTGTTCAGAGCAGAGGGGTGTGGCTCTCTGGATCCTGACTGGCTGTTCAGAGCAGAGGGGTGTGGCTCTCTGGATCCTGACTGGCTGTTCAGAGCAATCTATATTGGCACCTCTTGTATAAGATCCTCAAATGCATTATTCTCATGTTTCCTGTCATCCTCAAATGTGTTTTTTCTCATGTTTCCTGTAATGCCCCTTGTCATTTAAAGCATTTTGCTTTCTTTAGGTGACAGGTATGGCCAGTTGGGTGAGGAATATATATATATATTTTTAATTAATAAAAGATTTTACATTTTTATTAGCATGCTGACCTTGAAAGGGTATGGCCTGGCTTTGGTAATTTTAGCGATTTCTTCAAAATGTCTCTGACCTTCTCTACACTCCATAACATAGACCACACACAGCTCTAGACTCTATTACACAGACTGAACACAGCTCTAGACCCTATTACACAAACAAAACGCAGGTCTAGACTTGGCTTGTAAAGAGATGATTTGTGGCCCTGCGTTCGGCAGTGAGAGTGGGGACCTGATGTTGAATCTTGCTGGGAGGGACGAGGTGCATGTTATAGCCGCCCGGGCCCCACAAAGCTCATTAATCAACTCTCATAGGGTCAGGCACACATTTCATCCCAAATGATTTATGTGAAATTTATGGAGTCATTACAAAGGGAGAGGGAGAGGGAGAGGGAGAGAGAGAGAGAGAGAGAGAGAGAGAGAGAGAGAGAGAGAGAGAGAGAGAGAGAGAGAGAGAGAGAGAGAGAGAGAGAGAGAGAGAGAGAGAGAGAGAGCGTGACAGAGAGATAACTAGAGATAGAGATATACAGAGAAAGGGAGAGAGAGTGTGACAGAGAGATAACTAGAGATATAGAGAAAAAGGGAGAGAAAGAGTGTGACAGACAGAGAGAGAACTAGAGATAGAGATATACAGAGAAAGGGAGAGAGAGTGTGACAGAGAGATAACTAGAGATATAGAGAAAAAGGGAGAGAGAGAGTGTGACAGAGAGAGAACTAGAGATAGAGATATACAGAGAAAGGGAGAGAGAGAGTGTGACAGAGAGAGAACTAGAGATAGAGATATACAGAGAAAGGGAGAGAGAGAGTGTGACAGAGAGAGAACTAGAGATAGAGATATAGAGAGAAATGGAGAGAGAGAGAACTAGAGGGATGATGGAGTGTAGCGTTTGTCCGTCTGTTGGCTGAGAGAGACATGTGCCTCGTGTGCTGGGGTTGTAACATTAATGACTCCTTGTGAATAAATGAATGGCCTCCGTAATGAAACCACGTGACAGCGGCGTCTGAGGGAGGGTAACGCTGAGCGAGGGTAACGCTGAGCGAGGGTAACTCTTAGCGAGGGTAACGCTGAGCGAGGTTAACTCTTAGCGAGTGTAACGCTGAGCGAGGGTAATGCTGAGGGAGGGAAACGCTGAGCGAGGGTAACTCTTAGCAAGGGTAACGCTGAGTGAGGGTAACTCTTAGTGAGGGTAACGCTGAGCGAGGTTAACTCTTAGCGAGTGTGATTGATGTGTGGGTGTATGTGTGGGGGAACTTAATTGACTTTTAAAAAAGAAAAAAAGGAAGTGTGTTAGGGGGCAGTGTGAATACCTGTCACCAGATTTTAGGTTTTGTTCGTCTGGAGAAGCGACTTGGCACCGCATTCCACTCCCCTAAGTCCCAAAGCAGAACATTGCTGCCACTTGACCTAATAAGATGTGATAAGATTCACATCCTTTCTGTTTGAATATCTGAAAACCCCCCAGCTCATATCCACACACACGGAACTGGGTGTTGAGTGGCTGATGATTCTCTCAGATTGCTGTGCAGCAAAGTGTTTCCTTGATAGCTAGGAGCCGGAATGGCAGCTTAAAGCATGTCTCATCACACAGTTTCCCCATACGAGTGCTTCTCTTAGGAGACTGCAAGTACAGTTACAGTTGTGAGACTTGTGCCGTGTCCAAAATCGCTCCCTATTCACTATATAGTGCACTATTTAGGGTATCAGCCATTTTGTAGAGTGTCCGAATTCAAAATGTCAAATTTGACACCCTATATAGTGCACTCAATATCCCCCACAATGCACCACAAAACGTAGGGTACAAACAATGTACACTACATTACCGGAGACATTTTTTTTGTCAAGATGGCGACGGCTGAGCCTGCGCTGGTCCACAAATGTAATAAATGGAAGTTTAATCTTGTAGCCTATATTTAAATCAGTTTAGTCGGCTTTATAATCGATATATAAATAAACGCGATCAATTAAATATATTACAAAGTGTTAACTATTTTTTTAATTTAACAATTATTACTATGTTTAATGGAAAATGCAACTTAATTAGCTAGCTAGCTACCTAACTTACCTATCTACCTACAACGAAACAAACAAAACCCTTTTTCAAAATAAAAAGACTGTAACAATTTAACCTAAAGGTCTTAATTAAGGTCTTTTTTTTAGTTAAATGATGCCAAATGTTTCCTTATACTGTCCTCATTAGTGCAATGTGCTGATGGCTGTAAGTTTTGAACAAATTGACCTTACGCACCACACACATATACACACAGTATAATTTGTATCAGTGCACTGTGTTTCAAGTACCATTGATTGGTGGTCTTTAGCCATATACATTTTTTTTCTTAGAAGTGTGGCAATCATCTGTACCTTTTGTATTACATTTGCTTGTTTGAATTATGTACTGCTAATGTTCTCTTTACCAATGTGGCAAATAAAAGCCACAAATGATAGTAGCCATAAAACAAGAGCATGATTAATAATAGCAATTAAAACCGACTGGGCGGAGACGGGGCCTGCTTTCGTAGATGAAGGCTGCCCATTAATTTGTGGTTTTGTGAAGCATCACCGTGTCCTGTCTGTGGGCGGGGTAACTGGTCACCCGCAGAGCCCTTATTCCGCACACAGCGTCACTCCATCCTGGGCTCCCTTTTCTCGGGTTTTTTATTTTTAGTTCAATCCTCTCCTGTCTTGCTGTCTTCTCTCTCCGCTGTCTACTCCTCCTGTCCCCATCCCATTCCCTTTTTTCATCTCCTCTCCCTTCTCTCCTCTCTGTCGCCATCCTCTCTCTGTCCTCTTCTTGCCTGCCCCCCCCCCCCCCCCCCATATTTATTCAGCTCTTCGAGCTCTCTGTACCCTCCTGTCTCTTCTCTCCTGCCCCCTCTCTCATCCTCCCTTCTCCTCTACACGTTCACCTCTTGGCTCTCATCTTCCTCTACCCTGTCCATCCCTCGCTGGCACCGTTCCGCCGTGAAGCCCAAGTGATTACGAGAATCCGTGTGAGAATACAGTGTGAGAGTTTTGGCCTGGAATTTGCAGCCCACAGACCAATCTGTAGTCGAGCACCAATCTGATTTACTGCAGAAAAGTTAACTGGCCTTTGAAACGTCAGTCCAGCCGGTTCGGCCTGAAGCAGGCTATACTGTGGGAGGCCACTGTCTTAGCCCACCTTCACAGAGATGCCACGGGGTTGCATGTGATCTGGAATATCAGTGAGCCATGACACACACAGTCTGTAGTCAGGAATATCGACTCATGATACACACCTGTCAACCCGTATGGTTTCCCATTTACATTATTTTTTCAAAGAGTCTTACAACTTAAATATAACAATGAAATAAAGGAAATTTAGTTTGATATGGTCTAGCAAAATTGTGATAAATTAGCCCCAACAGTAAACTGGAGCTATAAATACACAATTTTGTGCAAATAAATTGTTTTGCATGCAAGTACTATTGATCTGTTATCTAAACTAATGCTAGTTCACAAGCTAGTTAGCAAGCAGCTATCTACCCAATTATTTTAGCTGTAGCTAGTTAGCTTGCTAGCTAATGTTATTACATGAGCTAAAGTCCGTATGGCTTTTTGATGCTTTATATGGGCTTAAAGCTTTAAAATACAGCCAGCTGTCTCAACATCTATGCATGATGCAGTGCGTAATCTGAAATGTTAGTTAATTACATCGCAGCATTTAAGCAATAATATCAACGAGTTGAGTTTTAGTGTATAATCAAGATTATTAGTAACCATGGGTAACACGTTTCCAATAAGGTTCCATTAGCTCACATGAGGTGTGTGGAATTATCTGTGAAATCTTCCTCTAGCCTGAGGACCGCATGTAGCTACAGAAATAGATGACATCAGGTGTGCTTTTACCAAGAGCGGGAAAGGACTGATTTGCACCTTGAGCTGAGTGGTCAAAACCCAGACAGACAGATCCTGCAAAGATGGGATCTGTCTGTCAGTGTGATTGTATTTTCAGAAGCGTTTCTGTTTTTCTCAGTACATCGCTTTGTTTTTTTGTATTTGAGGTCTCTCTCTTTCTCCAACAGTATGATGATAGCAGGGGAACTGTGCAGGGAGAGAGGCTTAGTTTCTTTTGCCTTTAGGAGGCATAGAAAAACACCCACTGCCAGCTGAAGTGCAGGAAACACTCAAAGACCAATGTAAGGATGTCAGGTGGAGGTTGCATGGATGTTGGAAAGGACTTTGGTTTACATTTCCTTTAGCCCCCTTCACTCTGATTAAAAAAACACTTCACATCCTCTGCTGATGCTGGAACATTACACCTCCTCCAATCTCTCCTCTCTCTCACTCTCCTTCTCTCTTTTCCTCTGTCTCTCTCTCTTTCTCATCCATATGAATATATTCATGATTCAGCCCCATGGCAATCAAGTGAAGGTGCTAGAAACCAGCCTCCCCTGTCCCATGCATACCCGGCGCAGGAGAACACCAATTAAGACACATCCACATATGTTCCTTCTCTTCAATCTTATTCGTCCTGGCAGACGAGTTTGCAGGTGCCATATTTCTGTCTGGAGAAGTATTGAGATATTGATCTGGTTCTGAGAATGTGGCATAAAGTGTCAGTGATTAATGCATGTAGCCACATTACACTTTGTCTCTATAATCTCCATTGGGACTGTCCTGCTGAAATTAAAGAAACCAGCACTTGAGTCATAAAGGATGTTTTTTCCCACCCGGTAATAGAACCCAGCTCACTGTGTGTCTCATAAATTCAAATGATATATAGACATCAGACATGCAGGCATGGAAGGACTTCTCTAATGGATAAATAACTATTCCCGCCCCCGCCCCCACCCCTCCAAAAAAGAACATTTTAATATTAGACCCGACTGAACAGCACAGTCATGATTAAAGTAAGGTTATGAATGATTCATTTTGAAATATGAAGTCATATTTTATTGAAAGCAGTAAGTTTGGCCCTGCTTTGCTGTGGCAGAGAAATTTACATTTAAAGACAAGCCCTAAACTTTCTTTTAAGGAATACCTGGAAGCTCTCAAGTAAGAAAATGAGGGATAAATGGATTACCCAGATATGAATCAGATAACACTGATTACTGCACTACTACTGCATTAACACCTGTAGATTTTATTTGTTCCGAGACAGGAGAGTTCGGGGGAACTTCAGTGGTACAGGCAAATGTGCAGAGATTGTGATGCTTTTCCAGTAACACCAGAACCAAGTGGACATCAGTTTTGCTTATGAATTTGAAATTTAGAAAATAAACATCTCAATTTTTGACATTAATACATGAATAGGCTTGTTCTTTGTGCACTGTCAATGTTTCACTGATCAAGCGTATTCAAAACACCATGCAACTAAAATTGGGCAATTAATGTAATGTAATGTGATCAAAAAAGTAGCTTTCATTTCCCAAAAAAGTTGCCTTTTTTCCTACGCAGTTTTGCAACTTTTATCAAAGCCTTCCCCTCTGGTAGCTGAGCTGGTTAGAGGTTTATGACAAAAAGATGAAATTAGTTTCAAACTAATTTCTTTTTGCTTCATCCCACCATCAAATGTCAAAATGAACTTCTCATCTTGAAGTTCTGAGATAACTTGACTTCTGAGACTGAGCTTAATTTGAAAGGGCAGGCATTTGATGTGCTGAAAAGTCAGTTTATTTTAGTGCAACACAAATACACACAAACGGAAAAACACACAAACGCACATGGAGACGTTTTTCTGGCTCTCTCAATACTCTGCGCCTGATTTACTAAGACCTTTAGTGTGTGCAAAACCTTTTAGCACACACAAAATTAATAACACAACCAATGATTGGTGCAAAACAAATACCATGACCAATCATTGGTCATGTTATTTGTTTTGCATGTGCTAATAGGTTTCGCAAAATGCTAAATGGCTTAGTAAATCAGGTCCTCTGTGTCTTGGTTTTTCTCTCTCCCCATTTTCTTCCCAATTTGCAATGCCCCATTACGACTTTAGGTGCTAATGGTAGGGACAGCTACTACACCAGAGGACAACAGGTCCATGCTGATTACAGGCTCCTGAGTGACCAGAAGGGTCCCTGTTGTGTGATGAGGGAATAAAATAGAATAGAATAACTTTTATTTTCCCACTTGGGAACTTCAGTTGTAGCCCCAGCAACAACAAAAAGACATAGACAGTGGGGCAGACCCACAACACACAAACAAACATATCAAATAAAGACATTCAATAGAATCATTGCATTAATCAAGTGAATTAAAGTGGAATACAGCCATGCTGCCATGATTAAAAATAGCCCCCGCTGTCCTGAGATGTCCAGTGGTAAGCGATACCAATGTTCATTGGGTGACATTAGGACCAATTATGTGTCACTCTGCTGGACTCTTGGCTAAGACTAATGTGGGCACTGGCACAATCCTGAATCAATGCACCATTTGAAAGCCCCAATAATACAATGTGGAAGTTAGTGAATATTGGATACGAATGCATAAAAAATTAGCTACATATTTGAACATCGATGTAGATGTGCATATTTTTCTCAATACATCACTGCGTTTGTGAGGGCTCTCGCTCTCGAATGATAATAATCACACTGTGCCTCTGTTAGGACACAGGAGCAAGCTTGCTTCTTACAAAAAGAAAGGAGTAGATTTGCATTTAGATTAAACGGGTAACATTCCCTTCATAAACATTCTTTCCCAGTCATTCTTACATGTACACCTATTTAATCCGTACTGATTCTGGCTCAGCATTCTTCCTGTGCCAAGGCACATAGAATTAGAATCCTCTTTGACAGATTGGTTGCTAAACAAGGCATCAGGTATGTGACTCATCTTAGCTCCTGTTTGCAACTGTTTGAGATAAGCACCCCCAGCTCCACCCCCTCATAGCTGTAGCTCCACCCCTAATATCTATAGCTCCACCCCTCACTACCAAGAACTGCAGGTCTGCCTCTCACTGCAGTAGTTCCACCTCTCAAATTTAGATCCACCTCTGACTGCTCTAGCTCTACCTCTTGCCACAAGCTCCACCTGTTACTGCCGCGACTCCACGGCTCACAGCTGTAACTACATCTCTCTCACCACTCAAGCTCCATCTCCCATGACTCTCCTGGGTATCAAACTAAACTAAGAAAGAAGCACTGCTTGGATCTGTGAATGACAGATGCTCATTGGTAAGACAGGTAGGCAAACACTAGGGAATAAAATTCTTGGGAAAACAAGATGCCTCTAAAAAATTTTTTACCCACCTGTCAGGGTAAACAGGACTGAAATGTATTCGTTGGATGAGGTGATGAGTTTTTAACCCCCTACATGGATATGCAAAATTAATAAAGGAATTTCTTTTTAAAAAGGAGAGAAAGTTAGACTGCTCTTGTTTCATATTTTTTGTTTTGCCAGACAGGTAGAAAGCAGGGAGGGTAACAAATAGAGAAGGATCACAGATCACAAGGTGCCATGGCAAGGGATCGGACCTCCGGCCGCACAGGGGGACTCGCATATGTTTCAAGAGTTGGCTGCCTTACAGACTGCGACTCACATCTCGCCAATAGAGGCCAAAGAGTACCTTTGTTTAATTTTCCTTAAATTACAAATTTATCAAGAACAAGGACTGCCAACTCACCAGCTAAATTCAAAACAAATGTCCAAACCACAAATTGGCAACATGCTGGCAAGACAGGATAATGCAGTTTTTATTGCTTTATGTTGTATTTGTCACTCAACAGTGTTAAAAAAATGTCGATGTAAATTTGTGCTGAATAATTGCCAGCCGTAGATTGCTGGGGGCCAACGGGTTAGTTGTATTTTAACATTTATTTTCCAGCCAGCAGTTAATGCTATTTCCCGTAATGTTATGAGTGCCCATATTGTCATTATTATTATTATGCTATTCTACAATTATACGGCATTGTATTTTTACTGTACCATTTAAATAATATTATTAAACATTTGGCACTGTCTCCTAGGAAGAGAAACAACGTTCTGCTTATTCAGTTACCTGTGCTTGATGAAAGATATTTTGTACACAGAGAAAAAACAATTTTGTGCCCAAAAAATTTTATATGGAATATTATTAGTATCTCTTATTGTGACTTTTTCAATAACATTATAGTGCATGGAAAGATTAGCTGAAAGAACCATTTTTTTAAAGGAGGTAATAAGGAAACATTTGAAAGAAAAGGGTACATTCACAACAAGAGCTGATTTATGAAGTTATGTTTACTTGCATTTGAAAGCTAACACTGCATGGCTGACTTGTTGAAGTAGCCGTAGAAACAATCCTGTCCCATGCTCAATCAAGGGGTCTGCGTTCTTGCAAGGTGAGTGCGTTTGCCCTATTTTGGATTTGTACACACCCACACATTTTCGTCGGGATATTTTCTTGACCACACACACAGTACTAATCAGTCATTAAAAATATGATTTGTTTATGACCATTTAATCAAGACCTTGATTTGATGACTTGGGTGTTTAAGTGTTGGCCTAAAACCAAAACCTGCACCTATATCGACTGGGTATTTCTGGATAAGAATGGGCACCGCTGTTTTGTGAGGTATAGTGGATCACAGATCGTTGGCTGAGGGCTGAAATAAAGTACCCTTTTTCACTCAACAGCAGCCTGGAAGCTGCCTCAGCGGGGGTTGAATTTGGACACGTACGGTCGCCCTGAGAAGCAGGACCCAAAGAACAGTTCTGCTCTGCCGGGCTCAGGATGGCCCAGTCTTTGGGCTCACGGATACAGGTAACTTTCAGGAGCCGCACTCCTTTGTCACAGTCGCTCTTCTGACAGTTCTGGAGAACCTAAAGTGTGACTCTTCTGACAGTTCTGCAGAACCTAAAGTGTGACTCTTCTGACAGTTCTGCAGAACCTAAAGTGTGACTCTTCTGACAGTTCTGCAGAACCTAAAGTGTGACTTTAGAATGTAAAATCCCCAGAGCTGGATTTTACATTCTATTCTTCAATTTTCACCCCAGAGACATGTCAGGAGTCAGGAGATTCCAATGTTTTTTTTTTGTTTTTTTTATTATGTTTAAGGCGTAAAACCCTCACTATGTGAGCCAGAAGGTGGCTTGGGCTAATGACCAAAATCTGAATGTGTCAGCGGGGAGCATTAATGGAAAAAGGGGGCGAAATGCTAAACAAAAAGCTACACGTTTAGCATTATTTTTCCGTTCCAGTCCTTCGTCATGCCTCCTGCCTCCTGCCCCCAAACAGGACCCAGATCGCATCGTGCATCTAATGCCGAGCTCACACTACACAACTTTTGCCCCGATTCTGACGTCAAAGGTGAACTCCCGAAAGATTATGCAGTCCTATGATAATCTTTAAAAAAATCTGCAAGAAATCTTGGTTCCGTTGGCTGGAACGGTCTTTTGATGCGAGATGTCAAAGATGCAATTATTTCTGTCGTGAACCAGACTGGACCTCGTCGGGAGAGCCCACGATCATTTCAAACTGGTTTGATTTTGTCGGGAGTCCTGGCTGACCTGCAGTGACGCATCGTTCTACTAGAATGTCAACAGCCAATGAACGAGCGCACAACAAACGCAGCGAAAAACGGTTTGAAATGATCCATACTTCCGTAGCCTTGGCAACTGTGCATGGAAATTCCACCTCTTGATTTAGTCCTGTATAAGTCGTGTAGAAATCGTGTGATGTGCAACCCCGAGTAATTCTCTGTCTTCCTAAAATCGCCTAGTGCGTGCTGTATCACGCAGAGATTTTTTAAAGACTGCCATTTGACAGTCGTTAGATGTGAGCTGCTCTCCTCGGACGGGATTTTGTAAAGATTTAAAAGTCGTGTAGTGTGAGCTTGGCTTTACCTGTCAGATTCAGGGGGCATGCTTCCTCACATGCCGTTTACAGCATGCAGGTAGGGAGAATTAACCCACTCTGACCCTTAGTAGAATGGGAAATGCCAAATTGGCCCTGGGGAAACCAAATGCAAGATGCTTGTATGGGAAAACAAGATGAGACAGCGTGTCCACTGACCACTAGTTGACAGCGTGGATGGAGGACAAGCAATATTTGCAATGACTCTTCCATCGCTTCCCCTCTGATCCTGTCATCTCACCCCCACGGTTTACCCACAATCCTTATCCTGTACCTGCAAAAATGGCATGTTTTTTATTGGGGGTTTCGGTGGTAGGTAGGTGTAATGGCGATATTTGGAGGGATATGTGGAACCTAGTACATACAGGCAGACCTGCCCCAAAGACACAAACACACACACACACACACACACACACAACACACACTCAGCAGAGCCCCAATTAACTATATTAGCTGAGAGTGTGAATGTTATGGTTTGTTAATGAGCAGGTTGAATACTCTTTTACAAAATGCATTAAAGTGATGAGCACTCTGAGCGAGGAGAGATAAAATGGCAGCAGAGAGATGGGCATCATGGGAATTATTGTGCATCAGAGACTTGGACAGCAGGCTCTTTGGGTCACATTGTCTAAGAATTCTCATCATCGATCAATTACCTGGCCTCCTGCACGTCGGAACACATTTACGTCAAGTGAACCTGCTTTGTGCCTCAACAAAATTAAATGCATGATGATCAATCATATTGTCCACCCTCTGACTGTTCCTGAATCTTTATTTTTTCTATCCCAGTCAAGATTTGGAGCATGAAAAAGTACTATGAATGTCAAGAGGAAATACCACTTTGTGCCTGTATTCCACTATTTGACAGGACTATTAAAAACATCTTACTATCAGTCCTCCACTGAAGCTATGATGCATGTTGGAGTTCCTCCAAATTATTTGAAATTGTTTTACATGAGTTTGCAATCAACCCCAGATTGAATTCTGTCATTGGAAGCACTTTGTACATGTGGCCTAATGCTGGTGCTCCTAGAACCCAAGTCTGCTTCTTTCTGGAGAGGCCCAGGTTCTTCTCCCCCTGGAGCAGGGCAGGGGTTCCCACCCTTGGTTTAGTATGAGAAGGCCAAAGAACCAATGGCCACTATTACACAGGAGACCAACATGTGATAACTGGGCTTGCAACTCCAAAGTTGTAAGATGGATTTCCTGGTAGGCCACTGCCATTGTACTTAACCTGCATTTCTTCAGTGCATCCCTGTAAATGGATTGTAAGTATTAAGTCGTTCTGGATAAAAGCATCTGCAATAACTTCTAAAATGAAAGTGTAACATATAAATGGAAGTGCCTTGCTCACGGATACTAAGCCATTGCTCCACCTAGGAAGTGAACCTACAGTTACAAGCCTAGCTCCCTAACCATATACTACACTGACAAGGCACCAGCAATTACTGAGCAATTAACCTCTCTCCTCTGAGTCTGGAGAGGGCAGGGTGGAGGCCATGTTCTCTCCATGTGGACCTGTGTGTCAGTCACCATGCATGGCACCTGTAGGCCATCACAGCTAGGCCCAACCCTCTAACTGTTAATAGTCCCTGTGTACTAATTATGGTGCTTTATACTCTTCACCCAGAGCCCAAAGTTTGGTTCAGATCAAAAAATTAGGTGGTTTTATTTTCCGCTGAAGAAATTTTATTCAGTGAACTACCGAGTTTTAGAACCCCTTCTGAGGACTGCTATAAGACTGTGGAGTCCCGAGTTCAAAGACAACATTGGTCAACAAAACCAATTAACTTGTTGTTATGGAAAACGTTGTTAACCATTATTTCCATGTTGTAGTCTTGGGTACATTCTAACTTTTTTTCATAAAACAAGCCAGTCTTATTATGGCTTGCAGTTTTGATCTGAACTGGACTTCAGAGGCAGAGTTTGCCATAGCACAGATTCATCAGAGGAAACTTTCAGAACATTTGCTGCAACTCACCCAGAGGTTATGAATTTCCCTGCGTCTCAAGGGTGGGAATTCATCAAAATTCGAATTATAATGTTTATAATTCGATTTCCTTGAACTTGTGTCAAATGATCATATTGTTGTTGATTATTGTATTAAGAAAGTGTGAATTAAATTCTTTATACAAAGTTATGATTCCACATAATTCGGTAACGATTCATTAACGCTGATCTAGAATAAAATGAAGGATAACGAATTGTTCTGCTTGCTGTCATTAATTATATGAACCGGGTGAATTAACATTAAAACATTAATGTTAATTTTTTTCTTTGTCTCATAGGTAATATCGCGTCGGCCAACAGCACGCACAAATGCGTGCAGATAATTTCCCATACAAACCGAGACGGAGCACATTATAAATGCGATGGACATTGTTCACTCGAGATTCACATTTTTCTCTTGCTCTTGTCTGTCTCACGGAGTGCGATGCTATATACCCGAAGTTCGATGGGGTGATAAGCATCTGGAATAGAAATAGCGGAGCGATGTGTTTCTGATTAACACTCTCGCCCCCTGCGGTTCTCTCGTTCGCAGACATTACGAAGGAAACTCATCAGAATCAAATGTGCCCCGCCGGTACTGCTCACACTCCCACAGAGATCGCCTGTTCTTGTACGTCTGTCGCCTCCCCCACTCGAGGGCAACCGGATAAAAAAGAAAAATCTGTTTTCATCTAAAATGGATCATGGACATTGAACGCGTATAGCCTACCTACCGGTTCAGAACGTGCAGCGTTGCCAATCTGATGAATTTGTCTCCAGATGTGGCTACATTTTCACCATCACTGTGACATTTGACACTCATTTGAGACAAATGGCTAATTTGGCTTAAAAAATAGGCTAATAATATTAATGAATATCATTTCAGTAATTTAGCCTACACAGTTATCCGTAACATCCACTTGCTAGTGGGCTATCACGCAATGAAATCATTAACGCTATACAGTAAAGTGTCTATTTTAAAATCCAAAATACACAAAACACATTCACATAAACGCCAGCGATGTTAGCCGTTGGAGTTTAGTCCTAAATTGTCATTTTACTCTGTCAATGGTTTCAGTGGGTTTGAAGTGCAGCCTTATTAAGTATCAATTAATTAATGAACTGACACGGTGAGCCCACCTACCTTTCGAGATTAATTGGTCATTCACACAAATGACGGTTGCCAAACAAATTTAATTATTTATTTAATTCTTGTCGAAGCGAACGCCTATACCTATACACTCTCAAAACAGATGTGTTACAAAGCAACACATAATGTGTAATGTTTTTAACACACCTCCATGTTCATTTTAAAAAGGCTATTTGGTTCTGCTTATTAACACATATATTGCTTCTTATCACTGTTGAAAATGACTTTTCCTGTTTTTTTTGGAACCTTTTTGTTGTAAATGGTTATGCCATTAGAAATATTGTCTTTCTTTAATATGCGGTGGCTTGATATTCAGATTTGAAGATGATCACAGCTGTTAAATATTCAAATTGAATAGGCCTACTTAATAGTAGGCTATGAACGATGACATTGTAATGCGGCTGCTACAAAACTGTAGTAATAAGGAGTTGTAATAAGGAATTAATTTGCATGAATTGAATGAAATCTGTGACTTTTGGAGGTGCCTCTGGCAACATTCCATTTCAGACAATCAGGACTCCAGCATCTCTCGCCCAATGCATGCTGGGATAGGCTCCAGCCCCCCGTGACCCTGACCAGGAATAAGCAGGTTAGGTAATGGATGGATGGATGGATGGACTCAAACATGCTTTTCTCCATGTTTGGACTCCCACTTTTTTAGACATTACATGTGAAAACATCTGACGGTTTATTTTGTCACTAGGCTATAAATATTGCTGTTTTGTTTGTTATTTTTTCTTTTTAGCAGAGAGCATCTTTTCAGTCTCCCAGCATTGAAGAGAGCAATGTGTTTTGGAGATAAAAGCCAGGTATTCAGTCTACCCTGTGGGAGACTGCTGTGCCCATTGGTGCTGTTAGCGAGATGGGCCTTTCACTTGCTGTTCGTAATGCTCCTCTCCATGACTGCACCTTGAACTGTGCACACACAGCTATGAAACTGACCAAAAACCTAATCACCGTGGCAACAACCTTTCACATCCATTCCATTTAACTAGGAGCTCTCTGCAAAGCAAACACAAAGAGCTCTGTGTGTTTGTGTGCGAGTGCAAGTGTGTGTGTGAGTCACTCATTTACAATGTACTGCGTACCTGAAATATACTCTGTGTGTGTGAGGGAGAGAGAGAGTCTGTAAATTACTGTGTGTGTGTGTGTGTGTGTGTGTGTGTGTGTGTGTGTGTTTGTGTGTGTGTGAGAAAGAGTATGTAAATTACTGTGTGTGTGAGTGACTCTGTAAATTACTATGTGTCTGCATGCGTGTGTGTGTTTGTGTGTGTGAGAGAGTTTGTAAATGATTGTGTTTGTGAGTGAGTGAATCTGTAAAATGTGAGTGTGTGATCTGTAGAGTGTGAGTGTGTGTGTGCATGCGCGTGCAAGCATGTGTGTGTGTGCGTGCATGCGTGCGTGTGTGTGTGTGTGTAATTAACTTTGTGTGTTCTGAGACAGACACAGAGAGACAGAAAGAATGTGTGTGTGTGTGTGTGTGTGTGTGTGAGTGTGAGTGAGTGATCCTCCCCTGTGACCTGTAAATGAATGCTGGAGACACGAACACTCTCTCTGGTCCACGGAGACCATTCTGGATCATCTATCAATGTGTCTCAGCTTATTATTGATCTGGGCTGGGACTTTTCTCTCTCTTTTCCTCATTAGATCACACATGTGCTGCGTGTACAGTGTCTCCACACCCCTCCCCTCCACGTGCCATTCAGCGCGTGCCCCCAACAAGACCCGTTTCCCTGGAGCTGGAGATCGCACGTCAATTTGGATATGAAGCTCATTATGTACATGCCGCCCTTTGACCCCTGAAGGTCAGCTCCGTCTGCCGTCTCCGGTCCCGACCGTGGGAAAGTGTGGGGTTAGTCTTCGTACGCACCTACGCGTCCCCTCGTCCCCACGTCCCCACCCCCATTTCTGTGCCAGCCCCCCAGGGAGGTCAATCAACCTGAAACATCTGACCTGTTCATCTCCACCCGATAGAGTCGGAGTGGGCAGTACATTTCGGCTGAACTGTGACACGTCGCGTACCACGCCACCCAACCCCCCCCCCCACCCCCACCCCCCCCCCCCCCACCCTCTGAGCACGGGGTTATTTTCCATTAACAGAGGTGCTTTCCCACCCCCGGGCCAGAGCACCACATCATTTTCTCAGTGCAGATTTCAATGGGCTGTAACAGCGAGCAGTGCCCACACAGAACACCAGGTGCAAAGTGTCTAAGCTCTCTTGTGCTCACGTGAGCGCAAGCGGAGACTAATACGAGCGCTCCATTAAACTGCCTTTGTCTGTAATCTTGTTACTGTTACTGAGAAGCAAGCCTGGATTCTGCCTAATCTGACCTGTGTAATGCATTTATGGAATTTGCATCATGGATTTCCATTCCCTCGTAATGATAAAAAGCTCTCTTTTCTGTGCTTCTTATTGATCCTTCAATAGCAAATGGCACAATGAGACTACTTTGCATATATGATGCAAGACCCCTCGCTGCTTGCACTCTGCAAAGCGAGGCGTAAGTATCACGACTTGCTGTTTGTCGTGCGTAAACATTTCACCATCCAAATCAAATCCTAATACTTCAAAGTAAAAATTATATACGCGGATGCGTATTTGATATTTGGAGATAGCATTTACATAAACTGATGTTTTCATGTGTAAGATATTGAGGATAATTTAATGTGTTGTATTGTGTGTGTGTGTGTGTGTGTGTGTGTGTGTGTGTGTAATGTTCCAGCACACCGCTGTTTGCATCTCTCTCTCTCACTCAATCTCTCCCTCTCTCTTTCTCTCTCACTCACTCTCTCTCGCTCTGTCTCTCGTCATTCCTTCTTTCTCCTGTCCCCTTTTTATCTCATACTTTCTCTTTCTTTTTCTTACTTTCTGGTTCCCTCTTTTCTTTCTTTTTATCTTTTCTTTCTCTCGCGTTCTACCCCCCCCCCCCCCCCTTGGCTGTAGGCTGTATCTCTGATCTTTTATTTATCAGTGTGGGTGTATGAACCGGTGCTTCCCCGGTCTGTGATCCACAGCGCTGGAGACAGTGAACAGAGGGAGAGCCCTCCCCCCCTCCTGCTGTTCCACGTGCTGGAATTCACCAGCCCCACGTGCAGGGAACCCCACCATCAGGGACTGCACTCTCCCCCAATACACTCAGACATCATTCACCAACACCATACAGACCCCAACACTCATCGCACCGCACAATCATCTCTGCTCCTGTATCCAGATCCAGGACTGAACGGATACCCAGTCACTATATACAAGCAACACAGACTGCACAAGTGTACATACATACAGTACATACAGTATGCACACACACAGACACACACATACTGTTTTGTGTGGCTGCAACAAAATGGCAGGAGACTTTTCTTTTCTCTCTTCAGCTTTTCAGTTTTTCTCTCACACACACACACACACACACACACACACACACACACACACACACACACACACACACACACACACACACACACTCACACACACACACACACACACACACACACACACACACACACACACACACACACACACACACACTCACACACACACACATTCTGAGCAAGCCTGGAAACCATAGTCCCCTTATACTGTACATTTTTCCCGCACTCTCTAACTTATTGTAGGTTGATGGAATGAGCTGCTCCCTGATACGTTTTACCTGTAGGTGGCAAGAAGGCACTAATAACTAGGTTCAACCATTACATTACATTACAATTATTTGGCAGACGATTTTATCCAAAGCGAACCAAAGTGCTCACAGCCCTCGGAACAGTGCCTCCCAATGCAAAACCCCTTCTGTTGGATTTACGAACTAGCCCACCCTGTCATCTCCATCTCTGACAACCTGGAAACTGTGGAAAGCTGATTTTGGTTACTGAAATATATTGGCTTTGATAATATGGAGGAAATATGATGCTGTAATCCAGGCGTGGGCAGGTGTGCTATGCAGTGTTGTGTTATGCAGTTAGACAGAGGGGAGGAATGTGCTTGTCGTATAAGGAGATGAGAACGGACGCGGTGGTGGGCCGAGCGATATGAGGGACGTGAGATTGTTTTTGCCGTTCTCTCTTCCTGTTCCTGAGAAATATCGCTGGCAGACGAGAGGACTGTGTCTGTGTGTGTGTGTGTGTGTGTGTGTGTGTGTGTGCGGCAGTGTGGCGGGGGCTGCTGGGTGATTGTGAAGAACAATCATGCTCCGCACAGGGGGGTGTGTAGAGTGCGGCCGTAGGAGGGAGCGTGGTGGTGGTGATGGGAGGGGGGGGGGGGGGGGGTGTGTTGATGGTCCTGTCAGAGCCTCTCCGGCACCATAAATGACCCTGTTTTTTTTGTTGTTGTCCCCCACTCTTCATGAAACGGGGGGGCAGGGGGGGGGGGGGGGGGGGGGGGGGGGTCTAATGCAGACGGAGAGGAGCAGATGAGGCCTTGGAGAGACATGATGGTCAGAGAGAGCTTGGTAGGTCATTTACCTCGTGAAAATCCATAACCTGTGTATTTGTTTTCCATCAATAACCTTTATATTCACAACTCATTTTATATGTAGCGCAAGCCTTGTTTTGATCATGTAAATACCAGTAACATGCAGTGATATACAGTATGTGACATGGAAGACACTGGGGAGGACACCCAGAGGAATTCTGTGCCTTTCCGTTAGGTTTTTCTTACCACTGTCTGTGCACTGGAATGAGTGAGATCAGGTGACCATGTGGGCAGCCAAGCCCGATGCCTTACTTACCTACACTAATGACCTTGGCTTTATGACCTTCCAAACAAGTGGTTGTAATGGTCTTATTTTACACACCACTGCCTCTGGGGACCGGAGCCTTTCATCTCTCTCTTTCTCTCACGCCGTTTCTCCCTCTCTGAAAAAAAAAAAACACAAAAACGCAGCAATGTGAAGCTCATTTTGTCGGTTTTATTTGTGCCATCGATCTGCACTCGGAAATCTCCACTGGCGATTAAACATTCAGCGCACATTCAGTAATTAAGGGACTTGGACCCTGAATCAACCGCTAGTCAGAGGGCAATGAGTGCCCTCAGAATGTCTGTAGATCTCCTACCTGAGGGGAGAAATCAGGAGATCCCCCTCGTCTTCCTCACTTGAATTGAGTTGTTTCTCACTGTCCCGTCTGGCTTGCTCAGTGGGGACATTTCTGCTTTCTCCCACCAAGGATTTAGTTTGTTTTGTCTCATTAGTACTCCTACTCATTGGCACACTCTATTCCTGCCAAGTTCCTTTTGTCTTCATTGAGTCAAGGTGCTTTCCAGTTCCTTATCTTGCTCTCGTGCTTTGATGCACATTGTTTGATTCTCAGTGTGATGTATGGTAAGTTGCCTCAGACGGTCTCTTTGGCGTGTGCTACCTTGCTTAGTGTTCAGTCCCCCCGTAAGCCTCACAGGAAGTCAGTCTGTCCGTGCTAGCTGCAAACATCCGTCGCTTTGCAAAGGCGAGCCACATTCAGTCAGTTAGAGTTGTGGTTTTGGTGTCATTGTTTGATGATAGCCTGATGCCAGTGAGTCCTTATGTTAGCAGTGCATGGTGGGTAATAAACAACCCGGACACATTCCATTTCACCATTACTGCTGCAGCATGCCATTATTGCAGGCATTGTAATATACCGTTAATATGTGAACATTTCAGGGGGAAAATATATACGTGTTGCAATGTAGAACCCGCACAGCTAGACCAATGAGGGAATAGCTGGAGGGGAAGGAGCAAACATGTTTTTCCTCTGCTGTTGTGATGTAAATAAAAAGAGTTTAGTGATTTATCCTCCGGTCATGAATAGATTACAAGTACATTTAAGAATATACCGGGTCCGTCGCCACGAGTCAGATATGAATGCGCTGCTCCATATCCCGCTTAAGACAGGCCTGAAACGGATCAGTATGATTCTTATTATTCTCCGTTCGCAAACGGGGCCATGTTGTCATCACGGATATATCCGACCTGTCGTCCAAATGTCAATATTCTAATGTGAGCATTAGAACACTCACACAGGAGCTGAACAACACATCGAATATATCTATGATCACAAACAGTAAGCGTAACAGTTACTATTAGTTTACTCGACTCCATATTAAAATATAATTTAGAATTTACTTTAATCATGCGTGAAGCTCAGAGTGGTTACACTCGACTCTTCCTTGTGTGCCACCATTACTCAATATATGCTCCCGGGATTAGCACTATTGCCAAATCTCAGTTCGGTGGAGAACACAGAGGTTGGGGGTCTGGCCAACACAATACATGCATTATATTTTACATAGATAGTTGCGAGCCCAGGTCAGCGTGCACTCAGAGGGCTCCTTAAGGCTAATTTGACAAGAACCGACGTAGAACATCCATGGGCTCTCTTCACGTCAAATTCCCAGAGCCGTGCATCACCAATCCTTCCTGGCAGACCTTGACCACCTATTCCCAACTTGGGAACTCCACATAAAGTACCACGCCACTGATCAGTTGGTCATTGGTCAGAATTGTTCCCCTGAGTATTCAGTCGTAACTTAGGCTGAAAAAGGTAGAAAATGGATTAGAGTCATGGAGACCACGCAAGTTAAAATAAGAAGAATTTACTCACAGGCAGGTAGGTAGGTCATTATCTTAGAATTATGTCAATTACAAAATACAGAAATGAAGAAAAGAAACACAGAGTAAATATCTTACTGCTTTAGCTACACACAGATACAGAATACGCACAATGTAGGAAGTAGGTTGCGATCTTCCTTACCCAAAATACACAATCTGCACGGTGTGGGAGATCGGTTACGATTCTCCCTACACACACACACACACACAATCTGCACGGTGTGGGAGATCGGTTACGATTCTCCCAGATAGGTTTGTCTCCCTTTCTTTTATGCCAAATCCCGCGTTTGAACCAGGCGGCAGTGCCATAAATTAACCTGGAGGTGTGGTCGAATCTGGAATTTAGACCCCCACCTTTTGGGGGTTGTTGAATAGGGAGAGAGGAAAAAGAATTGATTACCAGAGAGGACATTCCAGTGTTATAGTTATTGAAACTATATTTCACTAAACTCCATTTGGTATGAAATGTATCTTATTTGATTCCTTGATTTTACCAGATTACATCCATACCAAACAGCTTACCATTATGATTATTATTAACAGATTAAGTCGTATTATGTTGCAGTTGTCATGAAAATTCCCTTCTGATGAACCATTTTACATGCAATTCCTGTTACTACTACATAAGACATAATGTAACAATATAAGGATCACATGTGCAATGTTTGTAAGTTTTACAGGGTCTGTTGACCATCTCAACAGAAGTCTCAGAGCCCTGTTCCAAGAGAGAAGTAAAGGGTGTAATGACAGAGGTGCCAACATGAGGGCACTGTGGTATTGTTCGTAGTCACGTGTGAGGTCACGGAAAAGGTCACAGATGGTCGGGTAGGACATTCCTTGCGCCACGACCCCTGTGCCATAAATGCCACTAAACACACATTCACACCCATGACATAGTCCAGTTTCCTCTTATCACAGTCCTTTCCAGATGAGGACATCTTTGAGAACAAATGGGCTGAAAAACCCAAAGCAAGTCAGAGTTGTATTGTTTTATTACAAGGCCCTCTGGTCCTTTGAAGTTTATGACGAGCACCGTTCTCGGGCTCCTCACAAATGGCAGCCTTTCCTGCATCTCACGTTGACTCCCCTCTTACAGCAATATTTTGATAATATATTTTATTTCAATATATTGCAGTGTATTCCATTCATATAATGGTGGGGAGCATCAACTAATAGCTAACCTAAAGTAATCCACTCAGGCTGAACAGATTAAATCATAGAGCCGTGGTATGTGGTGATTGACTCAAATGTGAGATGTGAGAAAATAATTTCTCAAAGGGGAGTAAGTCTGTGTACTCTAATAACGAATATGCATGCAGGTGTGAGCAAATACAAAAGTCATTTGATGGTGATGTAGATTGTTAACTGTTTGATGTATAGTCTCTGTGTCCATTTAAAGCCAACTGTGGAATAACACTGAAATCCCACAGTTCATCTACGGATAATCCGACCTATCAAAAAACATAATTGAGTCAACTTTTTGCAAACAGCGACTGAATAAATTAAAAATAATGAAGGTTGTTTGACATTGTAAATGTTCAGAATTATTCAGTTTCGATGAAAACAAAGTATTGGTGGCTGTGGATGACCTGTTTCATGTAAGCCCCTCCCTTAGACTGACAGTACTAATGTCCAAGCACAGAGATCAAGCCCCATTGAGTCAATTGGAGAAGTGGGTGATAGTCATGCAAGAAGCTGCTACACGAGCCGGTCCTAACTGCTTACTGTTCCAAATTCAGTGTTATTTGCTCTGTGCACCTTGTTTATACTCAATCAAATTTGAGAACTTCATCGTGAGGAATTCTCTGAAATCCACAACCTTTCTTCAGTGTGATGCTTGTGGGCCACCTGCTTGCTTGTATCTGCTGTGGCAGTAAAGCACAGAATGTGAACTGCTTACGTCCCTGACATAGCAGCGAAGCTTTCACGGGTCTTTGCATTAGTTAGACTTGCCAACTCTCCTGCATTAGCCAGGATATATCGTATTTCAGGCAAAAATTATTTGTCCCATACAACATTTGTCCTGCATATAGTGTTTTGGTTAGTAACTTACCAAATGTTGATTGCTACTGTGTATGGCTATCTAGTTTGCCTCCCCTCAATACACTATGCCTGCATACTTCTCCAGCTGTGTGTTTATAGACTATAACCGATTACAGGCTTCACTGTAAAGGTACATTTTTAATATAGACTTAAATATTGAGACTGCATCTGATTCTCTTCTCTCATCTTTTGCAAGGTTATTCCACAGGAGAGCTGCTCTATTAGCAAAAGCTATGCCATCTATTAGGTACTTTTGAAATTCTCAGGGCAACTAGATAGCCCGTGTGTGTGTTCTATAAATCGACAAGATTGGATTCTGACTCCTGAGTGCTCTGACAGGCACACCATATTAACGGTCATCCTCGGAACGAGTGACCGTACAGCAACACTAGCCTCTTCATTCTAAGTGACATACAATCAGATCGATAAGATCGTAACACTATCCGTAACCCTAGCTTCAAACCCTAACCTAACTGTAAGAGTCATCTTGTGATTTTTTTTATATTGAGACCGATAAGAAACAATGTAAATTTTATGAACATGAATAAATAAATATAAGGAAATGTGTTTGAAGATATTAACAATGAAAGATTAATTTAGCTGAAATATGTAATATTAACCCTAGCCCTAACCGTAGCTCCTAAACATAACCTGTGCCATCAGGAAAAATGTATTTCACTACAAAAATATATAAATACATAAGAATATACAGTGAGCACAATAATTCATTGGACAGTAACACATTTTTTGGTATTTTGGTTCTGAACTCTAGCATTTTGAGTTTGAAAATAAGAAAATAAGATATCAAGAGTCTTTTGATGTTGTTGGGTCACAGACATCAGGAAGTCATGGCGTGCAAAGGATATGCAACCAAATATTAAAAATGATTACTTTATTCTACATTATGTTAAACTGTCCAATATTTTTTGATGCCCGAAAATCGGGGGGACTATGTACAAAAGTTTCTATAATTTCTAAACGGTTCATCCGATATGGATGAAAATACCCTCAAATTAAAGCTGACAGTCTGCACTTCAACCCAATTGTATCCTTTCAAACTCAAAGTGTTAGAGTACAGAACCAAAATAACAAAAAATGTGTCACTTTCCAATGAATTATGGTGCTGTAAGACTTGTATTTTTGGAGGATTAACTAGGCCCAGAAGGATACTGTTACCATTTCATAAGCTCTACCTCTGCTTTGAAGATGGCTCTCATCAATAATTTAATGTTCATAGACCACCATATGGAACTAGCACTGAAACCACATATGGCTCCTTTCCATATGACTCGTGAGGCCATAATATCACCATGTTTGCCTCAGATCCCAAGGGACATGCACCACTCCGGTCTAACAGAAGAGCTTCATCCATTGTATGGCAGCACTATGGCCAGGTCCAGACCCATTAGAGGTGACATGTTCTCCGGATGACGGATGACAGATATGTGACTGGTGCTCATTCTTGTCCTTACACACGTAACTGATCCAGGAAAACATCCTGGATCAAAAATAACAGTCAAGGCAGCAGTGTAGAGCAGCGGTCAGAGCAGCAGTGTAGACAGTGGTCAGAGCAGCAGTGTAGATCAGTGGTCATAGCCCTATATCAGCGGTCAGTGCAGCAATGTAGGGCAGTGGTCAGAGCAGCAGTGTGGAGCAGTGGTCAGAGCAGCAGTGTGGATCAGTGGTCAGAGCAGCAGTGTATATCAGCGGTCAGAGCCCTATATCAGCGGTCAGAGCAGCAGTGTATATCAGCGGTCAGAGCCCTATATCAGCGGTCAGAGCAGCAGTGTAGATCAGTGGTCAGAGCCCTATATCAGCGGTCAGAGCAGCAGTGTATATCAGCAGTCAGAGCCCTATATCAGCAGTCAGAGCAGTAGTGTATATCAGCAGTCAGAGCCCTATATCAGCGGTCAGAGCAGCAGTGTATATCAGCGGTCAGAGCCCTATATCAGCGGTCAGAGCAGCAGTGCATATCAGCAGTCAGAGCACTATATCAGCGGTCAAAGCAGCAGTGTATATCAGTGGTCAGAGCAGCAGTGTAGATCAGTGGTCAGAGCCCTATATCAGCGGTCAGAGCAGCAGTGTATATCAGCAGTCAGAGCCCTATATCAGCAGTCAGAGCAGTAGTGTATATCAGCAGTCAGAGCCCTATATCAGCGGTCAGAGCAGCAGTGTAGATCAGCGGTCAGAGCCCTATATCAGCGGTCAGAGCAGCAGTGTATATCAGTAGTCAGAGCCCTATATCAGTGGTCAAAGCAGCAGTGTATATCAGTGGTCAGAGCAGCAGTGTATATCAGCGGTCAGAGCAGCAGTGTATATCAACGGTCAGAGCCCTATATCAGGGCAGGGCAGCAGGTGGAACTGCAACCTTTCTGCTTGTCCTTTTAAGAGACCCAGTCCCAGATTTGTAAGGCCGAGTAATGTACATCTGTTAAATTAGCCATGTCTCCCAGAGGCTGTGAAACTGTTGAAACAGAAAAAGCATCCAGACTTCAAGAACATTCTGAACTTTTCTTCTCCAGCAAACTTTTGAAAGGATTCCTGTCTCACTGTGTTTGTTCTCTGTCTGACAGATGCATGACAGGAGATGCATGCCAGGCACAGGGGCGAATGTTAATTGAATGGCGAGAGACCATTTTTATTTTCCACCTTAAGCGACTGTCCCACGTTTCCATCTCTCAGTTTAGTCATTGAATAGCCGGCGGACACCCTAGTCTCAAGAGCCTGTGTTGATGTTGATTGATCACAAAAAATTCAATCTACCTCTGTTGCTTACCCCTGACTGAAATAACGACTGATCTTGATTAGCAGAGTGGTGTCGATTAGCAGCACGGCGCGTCTTTAAAGTGCTGTAATCATTCTGGAGACTACATCTTGGAACCCTGGTTTATCTTTATCTGGTGCTGTCAATTCTGATATCCTCAGATGTGGTATGGAATATCAATAAAAAAGGAGTACTGAGCAGTTTATGGTTTTCATGTCAAATCGTTGCTTATGTTATTCACACTTCTATAAGAACTGCTTTAGTTTCCGGTTAATACCATTTAAGAAATATCTGTGTACACGTGTTTTAACTAAAGTCTCAAATTCAATTGCGAAGCAATTTATGAATTTGAACTACTTAGGGATTGATTACACTTGGCCATCTTAAGCAGGCAGCAGTGGGGAACATAAGAGAGAAATGGAATATTCCGTTCTGTGGATCTTCAGTCGTGTGAAGTGTGGTGTGAAGTTTAAGTTGTTAGTCTATCATTTGACCTATCAGGAGACATGACTGATTGCGGATTAATATGACCGCCTCACTTTTCTGCGAGGCAGAGTAAGGCAGTCTTCACCCATTTCCTGCGGCTCTTTTAAATTCATGGAAGTGTGGAGCAAACAACCCACGGTGCTATTCCTGCTCCGAAATCTTGTGCACCAGGCTAGGGCACCTGTAAATTCAGTAAAAGGGAATCACACATCCATGCCATGGATGCTGGCTAAATGAGAAATACCCCGTCCTCGTTCGCCGGAGCTGCTACCAGGCTGCTGTCACAGCTGGTTGATCTGACACAGCGCAATTTATTTTCCATTACATAAAATCACAGCTTTGTCTGCAGTCTACGGCCGGGGCTACTCATTCAATAATAGAGTTGGTATTGTCTGCCTCTGTTTGATTGTGGGCTCTGATCTGTGATGACAGCGCTCATCTCTGTCAGCCGCAGTTACATTCTAAGTGTTAATTGCCGACGGCAACTGAAGCAGATCGCTCGGAAATAGGCTGGCACCGGCCACACCGGAGGACTGAGCTGGCGTGGGTCATGGTATGAGTTTGGTTTCTGATCTGCAGCCTTATTGTGGTGGTCTATGGGCTGATATCTGGTTATTGTGTGTGTCTGTGTGTGACAGTTTTGAGTTGATATCTCCGCTGATGTCTAGTGTCTGCTTCTGTCCACAGGTGATACAGTTGGAGCCATAGCATAGTGTACAGTGAAACTGGGAGCTACGGCAGAGGAGGTGCTATGACCATCAAGCATGAGAACAGATGGGGGATTATGGTAGAAGATGGACCAGACTGACCAGCGCTAAGAGAAAGCCGCCTGATTACTGCTCCTCTGCAGCAGAGCTGAGAGAGATGCGCACACACTGCGGGACAGCCAGGCAAACCGTTTGACGTCCATTTCATAGACGCCCCCCCCCCCCCCCCCTATAGAGCGATCTCTCGATAAGTGGGTGTCATTGTGAAGCTGCATGAAGCCCAAATTGTTTTTTTTCAGTCTAAACAGCCTGGGCGAATGGATTTTTACCAGCGAAGCGCGCGTTTGGAGCGAACACCGCGGCCTCCGCTCTCCTGCGCAGATGCTGTTCGCCTCTTTCCCTCCCTCCTCTTCCTCTCACAGAGATCTTGTGTGGGCTACACAGCCCTCCAGCGCACTCGACAGCACACGGGAGTTTGCACTCAATCTCTCTTTTGGCTGTTTTAAAGGCTTGGTTCTGATGTTTCAGGAGAGAGAACGGGTAGTGTTTGTGGAGTAGGCTGTCTCTTAAATATCCCAACCCATTATTGCTATTTCCACTAATAAAATCAAGGTTTTGTACTCATGCACACAAAAAAGACACAAAAAAATATATACGTGCTTTTAGGTAATTTTATGACTTTACGATGTCTTTTGAGGCTGCAACAAAATGGCAGGAGACCTTTCTTCCCTCTCTGTCTTTTCAGTTTTTCTCACTTTGTTTGTTGTTTGTGAGGTCTCACTCTCGCTCACTCTCTCTCTCACTCGCTCTCTCTTTCGCTCGCTCGCTGTAATGTTCCGCTCCCTTCCTGTTCGTTTTCTGTATATTCCTGTTTTCCCTCCGTGTCATGTTGGATCCTTTTGTCCGTGTTTTCCCCGCTGCTGTGGTCTGGGCGTTTCCTCCTCTGTCTTGTTCGTCTGGTTGTCTTACTTCCGCCTTTTCACTCCGTCCCCCCTCGTTGCATGCATTTCCTCACCTGGTGTTTCTTAATCACTCCCGTTTATTTTCCACACCTGTTCCTTGTTTAGTTCTGTCATTAGCCTCACTATTTATTCCTTCGGCTGGCTGCCAGTCGGCGCCAGTTCGTTAACTATCGTCACGCGGTGTTAATGCTCGTTGTTTGCCTGGTCGCGTTCAAAGAACTACTCGCTTGGTTGTGGGATATTATCCCCTTGCAGCTAGAGTTCCGCTCCTAACTACAGTCTGGTAGTTATCCTCCAAGTCATTTCTTGTGGTGCATGCAGCTAACCTGTTTCCCCTCTCCTCCATCTAACCCAGCTCCCATTCTCCCGTGGCAGTGTTCGTTTCCCCCCGTTTTCGTTGTGTGTGTTGCGGTACCTCCACCTCCAGCTCGTGTAGGCTCCGGGTTGGCGTGTTACCTGGCTACCCTCCAGTTGTTCCTGTCCGGCCGAAGAAGCCAACTAGTTCTTCGGTTCCGGTTCCGGGAGCTCTGGAGACCAGTCAGCTCCGTCCGGACCTACCGCAGCTACGCCACACTACCCAGCCCTGCCGTGCTTCACCAACCACCTACCTCTCAAGCCCTGCACCTCCGTGAGAACCTCCCGGTCATTTCCGTGCCTTCCCTTGCACTAACCCCACCTGCTTTGTTTTGTTCTGTACCGGTGCAGTCATTCCGGTCCAGTTCCTGTCCTGCCGTAGTGAGCCGCTCCCCAGCTAGTCCAGTCCAGTCCAGGTGTGAGCCGTGCACCTACCTGTCCAGTCCAGTTCCGGTTTGGAACAATCCGTTCCAGACCCTGCTTCCCGTGTGGACCTCCCGGTCCAGTTCCAGTCCAGTCCAGTTCCGGTTTGGAACAAATCCGTTCCAGACCCTGATTCCAGTGTGACCTCCCGGTCCAGTTCCAGTCCTGTCCAGTTCCGGTTTGGAACAAATCCGTTCCAGACCCTGATTCCAGTGTGGACCTCCCGGTCCAGTTCCAGTCCAGTCCAGTTCCGGTTTGGAACACACCCGTTCCAGATCCTGATTCCAGTGTGGACCTCCCGGTCCAGTTCCAGTCCAGTCCAGTTCCGGTTTGGAACATTCCGTTCCAGATCCTGATTCCCAAAGTGGACCTCCCGGTCCAGTTCCAGTCCAGTCCAGTTCCGGCTTGGAACGAACGTTCCAGACCTGCCAGCCCAGCTCCGGCTTGGAGCAGCCCGTCCCGGGCTTCCTTGCTGTTCCAGCGTAATATTGTGTATTGCCTTTTCTGTACAGTGTTGGGACTACCCCAACACTTAATTTAATAAACCCCCCTTTTTGTGAATCTGTCTCCTGGTCGTTGCACTTGGGTTCGTCTCGTTCCGGGTTCGTAACAGAACGAACTGGCCCAAAATCATGGACCCAGCCGACCTGGAGCAAATTCGTCACGCCTTCTCCTGCCAAACTGCGGTCAGCGACCAACAGGGCCGACGTTTGGATGACGTGTTGGAGGTGCTGAGGGGCATCACGGAGCAAGTGGCGCAGCTAGCTCTTCACCAGCCGCTTCCGCGTATTCCTATGGGCCCTACACCGCCCGCGCCGGATCCGCCGGTGGATCCTTCTGTTCCCACTTCTCTCCGAGAGCCCCGCGTTCAACATCCAGAGTTATACCGCGGGGGATTGGGAAAGTGTCGCGAATTCCTGATGAAATGCGACATAGTATTCCGGATGCAGCCCTCCTCCTTCGCCTCCGACCCATGTAAGATCGCCTTCATAATGAGCAGTTTGGGAGGAGGTGCCCTGGAGTGGGCTACATCCATTTGGGACAGCCAAGTCGCGCTCTGCAACAACTTCGCCGCCTTCACCGCTGAGATGCGGCGTGTATTCGATCACCCTACCTGTGGGCGAGACGCAACTCAACGCCTACTTCAGGTCCGTCAAGGAAGCCGTAGCGTTGCTGAAATGGCAATCCAATTCCGTACCCTCGCAGCGGAGTCCGGATGGAATGACACCGCCCTTCAGGGGGCTTTCCGCCAGGCGCTGAGCGAAGAGTTAAAGGACCAACTTGCCACCCGCGAAGAATCCACGTCACTCAATTGCCTTATTAGCCTGGCCATCGCTATTGACAACCGTCTCCGTATCCGGGCCCGTGAGCGAGGGGGGAACTCCGGTCATCAGCATCAGCAACACATACGCTCACACCCTTCTGCCTCTGGATCCAGAGCGGCGTCTGGGGTCTCTGAGGAAGAGCCCATGCAACTGGGCAGAGTTGCGGTCAACGCCGAGGAGCGCCAACGTCGCCTGCGATCTAGATCCTGTTTTTACTGTGGCAAACCAGATCGCCTCATGCCCCATTCGCCCAAAAGAGTAGGCTCGCCAGTTAAACTGGGCGTACTGACGAGCCCAATCATACCTTGCCATGCAGCTCAGAATCGCCTTGTCTTCAAGGCCACTCTCCTTTGGAGGGACAAGTCCGAAGTCTCGTCGGCCCTTATCGACTCTGGTGCCGACGCTAACTTCATGGACATCACCTTCGCCAGGAGGGCCGGCATCCCCACGGAACTGCTACCCTCTCCCATTACTGCTTTTGCCTTAGACGGTAGGAGTCTGGGGTTAGTCACCCACTCCACCGTTCCAGTACAGCTCGTTTTATCCGGCAATCATCGGGAGAGTATTCAACTTCTGCTCATCAACTCTAAACAATCCTCCATAGTTTTGGGTCAGACCTGGCTCCGCCTTCACAACCCTCACATCGACTGGCAAGCCGGTCGTATCCTGGCGTGGAGTGGTCACTGTCTGGCTAGCTGTCTTCGTTCCGCTCTCCCCCCTCCGGGATCCAAGAATTCCAGCACCAACCTACCCGAACCCGATCTGTCCAACGTTCCCAAGCAATATCACGACCTCTGCCTTACCTTTTCAAAATCACGTGCTCTGTCCCTACCTCCTCACCGACCCTACGATTGTTGCATTGACCTGCTGGCGGGAGCCAAGCTTCCGTCTGGTCGTCTCTACAGTCTGTCGGGTCCGGAGAAACTCTCCATGGAGGAGTATATTCATGAGTCCCTCGCCTCGGGCATCATCCGCCCTTCCTCCTCTCCTGTTGGTGCTGGGTTCTTTTTTGTGGGGAAAAAGGACGGCTCACTACGGCCCTGCATCGACTACCGGGGGCTCAATCAAATTACCATCCGCAACAAATATCCTCTTCCCCTTATTAACACTGCCTTTGAACCCCTCTCGCAGGCCGTCATTTTCACCAAGCTCGACCTCCGTAATGCGTACCACTTGGTGCGTATACGGGAGGGGGATGAATGGAAGACTGCCTTCAATACCCCGTTGGGCCACTACGAGTACCTGGTGGTCCCCTTCGGCCTTACTAACGCCCCGGCAGTCTTCCAGGGCATGGTGAATGACGTCCTGCGAGACCTGTTGGGGAAGACTGTTTTCGTGTATATCGATGATATTTTGATTTTTTCTAAGTCCCCCCAGGAGCACATTCTCCATGTCCGGGAGGTTCTCCAGCGCCTGCTTGAAAACCAGCTCTTCGTTAAGGCAGAGAAGTGCTCCTTCCACGTCTCCTCAGTCCCGTTCCTCGGCTTCATCATCGAGGAGGGCAGCATCCGGGCGGATCCCGCCAAGATCAAGGCGGTGACAGAATGGCCCCAACCCACCTCTCGTAAGCACCTGCAACAGTTTCTTGGTTTTGCCAATTTTTATCGTAGGTTCATCCGTAATTACAGTGTCATTGCTGCTCCCCTAACCAAACTCACCTCCACTGCTTTTTCTTTTTGTTGGAACTCCGAGGCCCAGCTCGCGTTTGAACGCCTTAAGGCTCGGTTTTCCTCGGCCCCTATTCTTTGTCACCCTGACCCCACTCGCCAATTTACGATTGAGGTGGATGCCTCCGACACCGGCGTGGGGGCCATTCTGTCCCAACGAGCCGCCTTGGACAACAAGCTCCATCCCTGTGCTTTCTTCTCCCGGAGGCTGTCCTCCGCCGAGCGGAACTATGATGTCGGGGATCGGGAGCTTCTGGCCATCAAGCTGGCTCTTGAGGAGTGGCGCCACTGGCTGGAGGGGGCAGGTAGCCCCTTTATTGTTTTAACTGACCACCAAAACCTTATTTATCTAAAGTCTGCTAAGAGGCTTAATGCCAGACAGGCTAGGTGGTCATTATTCTTTGCCCGATTTAATTTTTCTGTGTCCTTCCGCCCCGGTTCCCGCAATATCAAAGCGGATGCATTATCCCGTGTTTTTTCCCTTCCCTCCAGTCCTGCTGACCCCGAGCCTATTCTACCGGCTTCCTGTATGGTGGCTGCGGTCTCCTGGACGATTGAGGAGGTTGTGAGGTCCGCCCAGACTTCCCACCCTGACCCCCGTAGTAACCCTAACTCCTCCCTGTTTGTTCCCAACTCCGTCCGCTCCCAGGTCCTTGAGTGGGTTCACGCCTCCTGTCTGGCGTGTCACCCAGGTGTTGCCAGAACGACCACCCTCGTCAGGAGGAGTTTTTGGTGGCCCACGCTCAAGGAGGATACCCGTGCTTTTGTCCTGGCCTGCGCGGTGTGCGCCAGGAGCAAGGCTTCCCACCAGCCTCCCTCTGGTCTTCTCCTTCCCCTCCCTGTCCCGGGCCGTCCTTGGAGCCACATTGGCGTTGACTTCGTCACCGGTCTGCCATTGTCAGAGGGCAACTCCGTCATTCTGACAATTGTGGATCGGTTCTCCAAGGCGGTTCACTTTGTTCCCCTCCCTAAGCTCCCGTCCGCCCTCGAAACGGCAGAGCTCCTGGTGTCACAGGTGGTCAGGCTGCACGGGATCCCATCCGACATTGTGTCGGACCGTGGGCCCCAATTCTCCTCCCAGGTGTGGAAGGCGTTCTGTGTAGCCCTGGGGGCCTCGGCCAGTCTGTCGTCTGGTTTTCATCCCCAGTCTAACGGCCAGGCAGAGAGGGCGAACCAGGACCTGGGGGCCGCCCTGCGGTGCGTCACCGCACGCAATCCCGCCTCCTGGAGCCGTTTTCTTCCCTGGGTAGAGTACGCCCATAACTCCCTTAAGAGTGCGTCTACAGGGTTGTCCCCGTTCGAGTGCTCATTAGGTTACCAACCCCCTCTCCTGTCGGCCCAGGAGGCTGAGGTAGCAGTCCCCTCCGTTAAGTCCCACATCCTCAAGTGCAAACGCATGTGGAGACTTGCACGCACCGCACTCCTGCGTTCTAATTCCCGTTCTCAACGTCTGGCGGACCTGCACAGGACCGCAGCCCCTAAATACAGAGCCGGGCAGCAGGTCTGGCTTTCCACATCCAACATTTCCCTTCCCTCCTCCTCTAAGAAACTTCGGCCCCGGTTTATTGGTCCCTTCCCTGTTGTTTGTCTCATTAACCCGGTTTCCGTTAAACTCTCCCTCCCTTCCTCCCTCAAGGTCTACCCCGTTTTTCATGTGTCACAGATCAAGCCTGTCGCCTCCAGCCCCCTCAGTGCCCCTACCCTCCCTCCTCCACCCGTCCGGGTCATCGACAACGCCCCGGCCTACACGGTGGACCGCATTATCGACATCCGCCGTAAGGGTCGGGGTTTTCAATACCTCGTGGACTGGGAGGGGTATGGTCCTGAGGAGCGGTCGTGGCTCCACAGGAGCCTCATCCTGGATCAATCATTGATCCAGGATTTCCACAGTCGCTTCCCTCTCAAGACCAGGCCGCCAGGTACGCCAGGGGGCGTACGTTGAGGGGGGGGTACTGTAATGTTCCGCTCCCTTCCTGTTCGTTTTCTGTATATTCCTGTTTTCCCTCCGTGTCATGTTGGATCCTTTTGTCCGTGTTTTCCCCGCTGCTGTGGTCTGGGCGTTTCCTCCTCTGTCTTGTTCGTCTGGTTGTCTTACTTCCGCCTTTTCACTCCGTCCCCCCTCGTTGCATGCATTTCCTCACCTGGTGTTTCTTAATCACTCCCGTTTATTTTCCACACCTGTTCCTTGTTTAGTTCTGTCATTAGCCTCACTATTTATTCCTTCGGCTGGCTGCCAGTCGGCGCCAGTTCGTTAACTATCGTCACGCGGTGTTAATGCTCGTTGTTTGCCTGGTCGCGTTCAAAGAACTACTCGCTTGGTTGTGGGATATTATCCCCTTGCAGCTAGAGTTCCGCTCCTAACTACAGTCTGGTAGTTATCCTCCAAGTCATTTCTTGTGGTGCATGCAGCTAACCTGTTTCCCCTCTCCTCCATCTAACCCAGCTCCCATTCTCCCATGGCAGTGTTCGTTTCCCCCCGTTTTCGTTGTGTGTGTTGCGGTACCTCCACCTCCAGCTCGTGTAGGCTCCGGGTTGGCGTGTTACCTGGCTACCCTCCAGTTGTTCCTGTCCGGCCGAAGAAGCCAACTAGTTCTTCGGTTCCGGTTCCGGGAGCTCTGGAGACCAGTCAGCTCCGTCCGGACCTACCGCAGCTACGCCACACTACCCAGCCCTGCCGTGCTTCACCAACCACCTACCTCTCAAGCCCTGCACCTCCGTGAGAACCTCCCGGTCATTTCCGTGCCTTCCCTTGCACTAACCCCACCTGCTTTGTTTTGTTCTGTACCGGTGCAGTCATTCCGGTCCAGTTCCTGTCCTGCCGTAGTGAGCCGCTCCCCAGCTAGTCCAGTCCAGTCCAGGTGTGAGCCGTGCACCTACCTGTCCAGTCCAGTTCCGGTTTGGAACAATCCGTTCCAGACCCTGCTTCCCGTGTGGACCTCCCGGTCCAGTTCCAGTCCAGTCCAGTTCCGGTTTGGAACAAATCCGTTCCAGACCCTGATTCCAGTGTGACCTCCCGGTCCAGTTCCAGTCCTGTCCAGTTCCGGTTTGGAACAAATCCGTTCCAGACCCTGATTCCAGTGTGGACCTCCCGGTCCAGTTCCAGTCCAGTCCAGTTCCGGTTTGGAACACACCCGTTCCAGATCCTGATTCCAGTGTGGACCTCCCGGTCCAGTTCCAGTCCAGTCCAGTTCCGGTTTGGAACATTCCGTTCCAGATCCTGATTCCCAAAGTGGACCTCCCGGTCCAGTTCCAGTCCAGTCCAGTTCCGGCTTGGAACGAACGTTCCAGACCTGCCAGCCCAGCTCCGGCTTGGAGCAGCCCGTCCCGGGCTTCCTTGCTGTTCCAGCGTAATATTGTGTATTGCCTTTTCTGTACAGTGTTGGGACTACCCCAACACTTAATTTAATAAACCCCCCTTTTTGTGAATCTGTCTCCTGGTCGTTGCACTTGGGTTCGTCTCGTTCCGGGTTCGTAACACTCGCTCTGTCTCTCTCGCTCTCTCTCTCTTGCTCTCCTGCATGCTCTCTCAATTTAATTCAATTCAATTTGCTTTATTGGCATGATATATTTTTAATACATATTGCCAAAGCGCACAAAGCAGAATACAATGGCAATAATAGTAATAATCAGGTTGTAATAGCCAGGTTGTATTCACTGCATCTGTACTTCGTCAATGTTTTTCTGGATTTGCCATTTTTCACTCACTGTGGTCAGATAATCTGCCACAGTGTATTCTCATTTTAGGGCCAAATAGCATGTCAGTTTACTTTGATGTTTTGTCTGATTTCCCCAATGGTTAATATCATTTTGTTTGTGTTTTGTTATGATTTGGTTGATTCTAATTGGTTCTGTTGGAATGTAGCTGTCCTGAGGCTGGGTGGTGTTAGTGGGGGTTAGTGAACTGAGTCTCAGGACCAGCTGAGTGAGGCCTCTCTCTCACTCACTCTTTCTCTCTCTCTCTCGCTGTCTCTTTCTCTCTCACTCTATCTCTTGCTCTCTCTCTCTCTCTCTCTCTCTTTTCTCTCTCTCTCTCTCTCTCTCATGGTCAGCATTTGAATGGCTGAAATTGACTGCATTTTCTGTCCAAACCTCAGGGGTGACCGCAACCTTTTTAACAAGCCCACGCACGGTCAGATCACATCCTATGCACTCTGAAAATTGACTCAAAGTCCAACATTTAATTGGAAATGATTGAATGGAATGAGCCATCATTTCAGCTGTTCTTTTTTTTGTTACAGTCCCATCTCACACAAAAAAAAGCAATTTTGTGCACTGGAGGAAAAAAAATAAACACTAGACCCTCATATATATTGCAATTCGCCATATGCCTAATCTCTGGAACCTACATGAAGGGACCTTCACTGAAATCTCATTGCCTGGCTGCATTATTTTACACACATACAGACTGTAGTTTATTGAGGCCACTAAAACCCAGCTCAGTCCTCAAAGATTGAGAATTGGATAATGTTAACAATGAGAGGGAATTGCCTCTGCCTACTAGAAGCCAATAAAATCTGCTTTCAACTTTTAAAGTGGATGACTGGTCAAAAACTGGCCAAAATTGTAACGTAAAGTGTAAAGCTATGTTTAATGGCCGGACAAATGGGTGCTATTTAAGCAGATAAAGTAATATACTTACTATAAGTGCATAATATACAGTACCAGTCAAAAGTTTGGACACACCTACTCATAGAAGGTTTTGTTCTGTTATTTTTACTGTTTTCCATATTTTGGAATAGTAAAGACATCAAAACTATGAGATAACACAAATTAAATTATGCAAAGACCAAACAAATAAAAAAAGTCATATATTTTAGATTCTTCAAAGTAGCCACCCTTTGCCTTGATAACGGCCTTGCACATTCTTGCCATTCTCTCAAACAACTTCTGTGGTAAACAGGTATTCCACAGGTAAACAGGTGATGCCATCATGACTCTATATAAAAGGATATCAAAAGACTCCTGATATCTTATTTCCAGGTACTCTTAGAAGCGATACTATAACCTCTGCATTTGAATGGATCTCTATGGGAATTGGGGGGTGGGACTAGATTAAGATGTAAATTACACGGGAATAGTATGTAACATGGTTGGCTAAATGGCTGTAAGTCATCAAGGGTCTGAGGTATCAAACGAGCCTCAAACCATCACTCTTGTCATGGGTTGTGCTTGCCTTTCCCTAGCTCTGCGGGCGTTCGTTACCTGTATTAAGCACTCTATCGGATTTTCCATATTCCACGCCGAGTTTTCGTTTCGCCAGCACTGATTTCACCTGCCGGCTATTTATACTTTGTGTCTTCCGGTATCGGCGCTTCCATGTTAATTCGTTTAACTTTCAAGCCGGTAAGGTTTAGGACCAGTACGCCCTATCGAACGCTTTGTTTCAGCTTGTCTAAACAACGCGGGTCTTGATAGCAGTACTTTAGAAATCTTATTCTTCTCGCTTTTAGTGCGAGTTAGTTTGTTTTTTCTGTTGTTCTATTTTTGGCTCTTTCCTACGAGCGTTTCGCCCGATACTTCCGGGTTTGTTTTCCTTTGTTTAATTCTATCGCCTCTTTAGATTCCTCTCATCTTGAGAGTAGCCTAGAGGTTTTGTTTTTTCTAAAAGTATTTTCTCTCTGGATAAGAGCGTCTGCTAAATGCCTATAATGTAATGTAATGTAATATCGCTCCTGCATGAATCACTAACATTTTTCGAGTGCCTACTGATTTCCTTTCCTCTCTCCTTCCCGCTTCGGCATCCGCCGGAGCGGTAGCTATAGATCAACAAACATCGTTCTCCAGAAGCAGACGGTCAGCTCCAGCTCCATGCATGTACCCAGCTATGATGCACCTGCCGGGCTTCAATCAGTCTTCCTCACCGGCTCCTCATACATTGACATTTTCATATGTTCGGTCTACAAATTTCTATTCCGTAATCAGCATTTAGTAACCGGTGCCAGTCAACGGCGGATGGACTTCCCCCTCAGAGTCAGGTTCTGCCCAAGGTTTCTTCCTGCTAACAGCAGGGAGTTTTTCCTTGCCACTGTCACCCTAGGCATGCTCTACGGGGGTTCAGGCCCGGTTCCTTGTAAATTGTTGTGATAATGACACTTAAGTGCCATTTATATATATATATATATATATATATATACTGTATATATATAACTGACTGAATGGAATCTGTCAAAACCATTCTCAGTGCTGCGGTTCTGTTCTAGTGTAACCCTAATGGGGGTTGTGCGGCTGCCCTCGCCGCCATACCCATGATTGCTCGCGTGGATGGGCGGGAGGGCTTGGTGAACAGAACCATACCGCCAAACCTAAAATGTATTGTTTCATAATGTCAATAAAGTTATTTGAACAACAGTGGCCTGACTGAATTGTATTTCTGGCAGCAGAGTGATGGTTTAAGGCTTATTTGATACGTCAGACCCTTGATGACTTAGAGCCATTTAGCCAACCATGTGTTCCACACTGTTCCAGTGTAATTTAAAGCTAAATCTAGTCCCACCCCCCAATTCCCATAGAGATCCATTCAAATGCAGAGGTTATAGTATCGCTTCTAAGAGTACCTGGAAATAAGATATCAGGAGTCTTTTGATATCCTTTTATATAGAGTCATGATGGCATCACCTGTTTACCTGTGGAATACCTGTTTACCACAGAAGTTGTTTGAGAGAATGGCAAGAATGTGCAAGGCTGTTATCAAGGCAAAGGGTGGCTACTTTGAAGAATCTAAAATATGACTTTTTTTATTTGTTTGGTCTTTGCATAATTTAATTTGTGTTATCTCATAGTTTTGATGTCTTTACTATTCCAAAATATGGAAAACAGTAAAAATAACAGAAAAAAACCTTCTATGAGTAGATGTGTCCAAACATTTGACTGGTACTGTATGTATTGAAATATATGGCTACTTCGGCCTCCTGACTGACTCAGTAAAGGAACTAGCTTTGAGCATAGGCCCACCCCTAAAACCTTGAGCTAGCCAGTTTGAGTGTGGGCTATATAAATAGGCAGCTAGGGCGGGTTGCTGATAATAACCAGACACCTGCAGGCCAGCAGGTTTGGGTCTGGGCTGTGCTGAGTGTGGGAAATAATCACTGGCTTGCAGGTGAGTGTGATGGGTGGAGTGTACGCCTTCAGCTGCAGTGACTCCTGTGTGAGTGCGTGTGTGTGAGGCAAAGAGTGAATCAAGAGCTCTGTACCATTAGATTCCCCAAAAAATGTGGGAGATAAAAGGTAGTGGTGGTGGTGGTGTGTGGGAGATCCCAGCCCCCTCCTCCCAAAAACAAGAAAAGTAAAGAGATACAAATACCTAAGTTTTGCAGCCCGTGCAAAGTTTGTGGAGGATAAAGGGGAAAAAGTATGAGAAAATAGATGTTGCTTTGTGCCTTTTGGACATGTTTGTGATATAATCCCAACACAAAATGGTCAGATTGTACTTTTGATAGTTCCCTGTGTAACAGAGTCAGGTCTGCAATGGGTTCTGAACTGCGGCCCTCGCTGGCCACTGCACACAAGATGATGAAGCCTGCCGGTCTAGGTCTAAAACCAAAGTCCCCAGCTAAGGGAACTAATCACACTCTTCTTGCATCTTCAGGGGTTTTGTCACCGTCCGCAGCAGAAGTTGACATTTTACCATGCATCTCTGGACTGCGCTGTACCTGCATCTGGATATGAGTTCAGGTAACTGATATGAGGTCCGTCTTTCTGGGACCTGGCGGAGCGACCTTTGCTCAGACTGGAATCCACCCCTGTACTAACTAAGAATTCAACATGCTACGTTTTGAGAAAATTCCATTACTCTCTGACCCGTGTGCTTCGCTTTCCTCATGGTGTCAGTTTCCTGAGCCTACATCAAATTAATAAATGGCTGGGGCTCATCTAATGAGGTTAGCTACACCTGCTGCTGTCAGGGGCATGCTGTGGCCGGGTGCTAAACAAGTGTGCCAATGAGAGATGAGATTTCACAGAGTGACAGCAGTTTGCCTGGGAGGATGGCAGAAATTAGGCTATATTACTTGGAACAAATTTGTAGGTCTGGTCATTATTATGTATTTGGGTCATTGACCAATAATGGGTCAATGACCCATTTGGGAAGGAGAGGGCCTTTCAAGTGGGAGGAGCAATGCGATAGGAGAGGCCTATAGGATGAGATAGAAGGGAGTGGTCAAGGGCTGGGTGTGGCTCTTAGGTGGGAGGAGTAGTGAAGACCTGCAGCAAAAAAAAAAAACCCTATAAAACCCAATAAACCCTATAAAATCTTTTATGTGGAAAGCTTTTCATGTGCAATGCCATAGTGGGAAATTTCATATGAGACCTTCAGAGACTGGCGTGAGGCTGAGTATAATGGTGTTTTTGTAAAGTTGGTAATTTAACGTTGTTTTGGTGCAACAATCTCATAGCTGTATTGTTTTTAATGAACGACGTTGTTTTTTTGCTTGTTGTTTTTTTTTTGCTAGGATAATTCAGGACGACCACTTCAGTAAATACTTTGAATTTGTCAGCGATTTTGCTTTGTAAAGTCTTTTTGCCCCCTCTCTTCAAATAAACAAATAGTATTGCAGCGAGCACATGCATGACTGGGCATTGTGTAGTTGCACCGTACTGCGATCAATTGCTATCTGTTCTATTAGTCTCCATTGAGCTCCATACTCATCTATTAGTCCTGTTTCTTCCTGGCCTGTGTGCTATCAGGACATTCGTGATCTTGTGTACAAAATGTCTTGATTTTAGTCTGTACACCCAGAACTAAGCGCTAGATAGCGTTCATTTTCCAAGAAAATTTGAGAGCACAAAGCACAACGGAACAATTCCCTTCAGAGAAACAGTCACGCCTACAGTGAAACAACCTTTCAACATTTTATGCAGATAAATCTTGATGCAGAGAAACTTGTGGAATGGACTAAGGATAAATTACTGTGTCTGCATGCTTGATGGGCGGTGGGGGGGGGGGCAGTTATGGCAAGTTATTAATAATTCATGGACCTACTGGACAGAAGCCCTTAACTCCGCATCCTCATTACTCCCCCCACTATTGGGAAAGCGTGGATCCTCCGAACACAAATACAATTATTTCCCGCAACCGACAAGAAACCTGCCCCTTTCTTCTTTTTTTTTACTCTGCATGCCATCAGCAAAAATTGAAATTAGACAGTTTGAGATGATTGACTAGGCCCATCCGCATGTGTGCTTAGACAAAGCAGATTAATATCTCTCAGAGAGCACAGCTCTACACCATCCATTGAGCAATTTCATGAGGACGTGAGCTGTGAGCGTGTTCCGATGAATCGCCTTTTATTTCAGACACAGATAAGTTTCACTCCCCGGGTCAGAACATAGCCTCACGAGTTACCAGGGGTTTGCGAGCTATGTCAGTCCACTTCCTTGAGTAGCTCAGAATTGATTAGTCACATTCACTCTTTCTATTCCTCTGTTCATCCGTGACTCGGGGACATCCAAGATTTGCTGCGATGCGGGGCGGGGTTTAAACACTGTGACAGCAGCCATAAAACCAGCTATGCACGTTTGGTTTTTATGACTTATGTTTACTCGTGATTTAACCTGGTATTAAACTGGATATTAAACACTTCCTGGTCAGGATGTTATCAGTGTTAAAATGGATATTAAACACTTCCTGGTCAGGATGTTATCTGTGTCAAAATGGATATTAAACACTTCCTGGTCAGGATGTTATCTGTGTCAAAATGGATATTAAACACTTACTGGTCAGGATGTTATTAGTGTTAAAATGGATATTAAACACTTCCTGGTCAGGATGTTATTAGTGTTAAAATGGATATTAAACACTTCCTGGTCAGGATGTTATCTCTATGAGCTCCGCCCATGGCCCTTTTCTGCACCCTGGTCCCTGTTCACCCAGAAATCAATCGGAAAATTCTCCCATGACTCTGTCCACTAAGCCAGGTATTGATTGGCAAGCATTTATTAATATGGCCAGAGGTCCGTTGGTTCAGCTGAGAATGATCTAAACCACCCATAGCTCTGCATTGAGACCATTCTACAATACTAATAACCTTGATTAGTACAGCATTAAAAACTTAAATAGTTAAATAATAAAAATACATTTATAATTACAGATTAATTAAATTATAACAGGTTGTATTATAATAATAATAATAATTATTATTATTATAATCCCTCCCAGGCATGTGTGACTGCCTGTCTGAGAAACTGAAGGGCAATCACTCACGCCGGAAAACTCACTCTGTAAATAGTGATGAATGGGTTGGAAATGATCGATGAGCCACACGTCGCTCACGTCCATGCGAGAGGGTGGTTGCAGTTTGAATAATTGCTTTGTGGAGCATATCTCTGTGCGTTTCTCCTTTGGATCATTCGTATGGAGGCTGTTCAGATAGTCTGTGCACGGGGGGCCAGAGTAGACCCTGTGGTCCGATTGGTCGGACTGCGTGTAATTGAAGCATTAGGAATGGATACCATGGGAGTAATGATGATCACACTGTGGACAGAAGAAGAGTTTTGGACGTAGGTCGATAGGTAAGGCCTGATTTGGTAGTGAATCATTATTGACTTGATTTCTATCACCTCACCAGGGCTTTGGGTTGACCTTTCTGTCAGCAGCCATACCAATCAAAGCCTGCAGTGCTGAAATTCTTGTTGAAATTTTCTTGAACACTAAAGAAACTTTCACATAATGCTGTGTCCATAATTCCCATGACCTCATTGTTTAAAGGCTTTGCATAAAGCAAGAGCATAGACTCGTACTAAGAAATAAACCAAAAGTGCATATTTTTGTGAAATTTTAATACTACAGGAACCAGTAGTCAAGAACATATTTAGAGATTTTATAAGTGTGTTGGCCATGAACGCCCACTCTCTTTGTTAGTCAGACCTGTAGCAGCAGAATTTATTGGAAAAAAAGGTTTGCCTTTAAAATTACAGTCCTAAAGCAATTTCACACAGCGTTGTGAGCTAACAATGGAGTGCATTTGACAAGGACATCATGGAGACTAATTTGCTTTCAAACCAGATATGAGGGGGAAAACCTTTTTGAAGGAAGAGACCTGTCTTTGACTGACAATATTGAACCTCTCGACCTGAGACTGTCTGCTCAGCCTCAAATGCAGTGTGGGGAATAAAAACACTACGGCACGCTCTCTCTCTCTCTCTCTGGCATAAGTTTAATCACAGACAATTCCATTCCCTTTGTTGCACACCGTCTAATTCTCTACTCTTTGAAGCTAACAGAAAAAATGACAGATGGATTATAAAAATGCACCCATTTGTTTTTATCATGTCTATAAAAAAATCTATTCTTTGTCATAACCCGTTCTGTTTTTGCACTCAGTGCTTTTTCAATGGCACCCATCTGTTTGGTGAATAATTCACATGGGTGAGGTGTGTGTGTGTGTGTGTGTGTGTGCGTGCATTTCTGTGTTTGTGTGTGTGTGTGTCTGCGTTTGTTTGTGTGTGTGTGTGTGTGTGTGTGTGTGTGTGTGTGTCTGTGTGTGTCTGTGTTTGTATGTTTGTGTGTGTGTGTGTGTGTGTGTGTTTGTGTCTGCGTGTGTATCTGTGTGTGTGTGTGTGTGTACTGACTACAGGATACACTAACTGCAGAAGAGCCATCCCTGTAAATACCATAAACTGGCTCATATCTGTGGAGGAAGGAAGCAGCAGACCTTTTACCTCATGAGGCACCACAGCAAACTTGAAAGGACAAAACAGGATGTCCACAGCACAGGCCATTTTTTGGACCTGCTTTGTCTTAAGTCAGACAGTGACCTTTAGAGGTTAACATCCTTTAGGACGCCTCTTCACTTTCCCACCCCCCATTTTGATTATGTTTCACACCCTTTCTGAGTGGATGTTCATTTATGGTCTACTTGAAGGCAATAAGCGATGTGACATTTGGCCCAGGCGGCAGTTTAACGCTAATCTCGTACAGAGCAGAGAATATGAGCGTAGTAATTATTTGAATTGAATTACCAGTTGGTTTACGGCGCTGGTATTTTACCTGACTGCATATGCTATTACATGGTGGTTGGGAGCGTAACCCCTGTATTTATTTTCTGTGACTGAGCAGACAGTGCTGTGATAACCAGTTTGCGCACATGCAGATAATGGTATGCAGGTTTGCAGAGAGTGACATTTAACTAACAAAAGAGTTCTGAATGGATCTGATTGGGGTCTGGGGGTTTAGTCCCTGTTGCCTTTGCTCAACTGCCTGAAACTATTTAGATGCATCTATCTGAATTTCTCCATTGTTGGGGTAAATGTTGAGCTTATGTATCTGAAGAGAAGATACATATGCTTGACATTTTAGCTCTTTAGCAGGTTTGTCTAACTTGATTGCTCCAATTTGCAGACCAGGCGTTAATTGATTAAAAATGCATAGGTACTGAGCTAGGTTGGTACTGCTAATCAAATAATACCTAATGGTCATACCTTTCCTAATTTATTACAGGCACCTGTTCACCCAGAGGAGTTGCTATGTCACAATGGGGCAGGGAAAAGACTGCAACCTGAAGCCCTCTCTCCCTGACCAATTATGTATAGCTTCCCATGAGCCTTATTACAATTCATAGCATGAATTTTCAACCTTTTCTGATCCAGGGGCCCACATCGAGACTCAAAGGCATCCAGGGTACCCCTATCATAAGTAAAAAATAAATAAATAAATAAAAAAATTTAAAGGGTTATACACTGCCTGGCCAAAAAGAAAGTCGCAGTTGCACCAGTCATGCATAGTGCCCAGTGTACAAGCCTCTGGAGGCAGTGTTATGATCTGGGGTTGCTTCAATTGGTCAGGTCTAGGCTCAGCAACGTTATGCAGCAATAAAATTAAGTCAGCTGAGTACCTGAATGTACTGAATGACCAGGTTATCCCATCAATGGGCATATTCCAGGACGACAATGCCAAGATTCATCGGGCTCAAATTGTGAAAGAGTGGTTCAGGGAGCATGAGGAATCATTTTCACACATGAATTGGCCACCAGAGTCCTGACCTTAACCCCATTTAAAGTCTTTGGGATGTGCTGGAGAAGACTTCACGGAGTGGTTCGACTCTCCCGTCGTCAATACAAGATCTCGGCCAAAAATTAATGCAAGTCTGGACGGAAATAAATGTTGTGACGTTGCATAAGGTTGTCGAAACAATGCCACGATGAATGCGCGCCATAATCAAAGCTAAAGGCGGTCCAACAAAATATTACAGTGTGCGACTTTATTTTTGGCCGGGTAGTGTATTTACATACAGTTGAAGTCGGAAGTTTACATACACTTTTACAAAAATTACTTGTGTCATGCACAAAGTAGATGTCCTAACTGACTTGCCAACACTATAGTTTGCTAACATGAAATCTGTGGAGTGGTTAGAAATTAGTTTTAATGACTTCAACCTAAGTGTATGTAAACTTCCGACTTCAACTGTATATTCCTAAATCCACATATAGTCATCGCATATGAAGTCAGGGACCCCCTACAGTACCTTCAAGGACACCCAGGGGTCCGCGGACCCCCTGTTGAAAACCCATGCTCTATAGGGTAATAATCAACAAATGCAGGATATGACATGTGGCAGTCCTTTATTTTAATTTCTAATTTCTAGACGTGTATTTAATTGCCAAAGCATGCACTATGTGCAGAGAAATTAATATTTCCTTAGAAATATTACCCCCCCTCCCCCCCCACCTCTGCTATTACCATATTCATCACATGATATAATCGCAATCATATCATCCTGATCATAAATGGAGGGGAAATTATATCCATTCAAAGGCAAGTAAAGATGATACAGGAAGGTGATTAAAGTTGCTCTGAAGGAGCAAGGAGCCACTTTGAAGTGTGAATGAGACGCGATGAAAACAACACTCTAGTATGATAGTAAATTAACTGAGATCAAAGGTGATCTAGACAGACTATTGCATTTTTTAAAATTTTATTTTAGAAGAGGCAATTACTATGTGTGATAGGGTTTATTTGGCTTGTGTTTGCTTTTGTATCACACAGATTTAGGATCACAAGGAACATTTCAGCCTTTTTCTTACAACTGACCAATCCAGGAACACGCTCAGACATCTAACTCTGTGACCTCTTAACCTCTCGCCCCATGACTTTTGAGGTGTTTGACATCCATCTGATTGTTTTCAAAGAGCAGTTCTGTCATAACTGTGGTTTGCAAATAGAGTTGTTGTGTGTAACCAGAACATCTGACTGGGACTACAGTGCTTTGCCGGCACCTTGGTGCTTGGCTAATATATGTTCTACCCAGTCTCTCATCTTCAGGAGTGAAGTCAGCAGTCTGTGAAGCAAGATTTACAAAGAGATTTGGGTGCTTTTTCTAGAGAGAGAGAGGAGTGTGTGCTGAGCGATGAAAGTGTTTGAACAGCAGGATGTGCCGACTACCGAGCATTCATTTTTCCTTCATCCAGGGAAAAAATGCTCTGGCGGCTGTGGGAAACACCGATCGGAGGAGAGAGAGAGAGAGAGAGTCAGTTCTATTGATTGTGGTGGCACTGTACAGACAGCTGGAAGGACCCAAGTCCTGCTTTGAAAGGCCTGCTTCATTCGGATTAGCTCTGTTTTTCTGACACGTCTTTCACTAGAGGAGACACCCATGAATCATTCAGGCAAACGAGTTTGAACAAAACTATTTATTCATACACCGGTGAGCCAAACTTGTGTATTTTTGCCATTTAGCTGGCAAAAAATACCAGCTTCTTAGGAAAACGGAAAAGATAGAAAATTACAAATCTGTTTTAAATCTCATCTTTTGCTCTGTAATATTCTCATCTCTGGGGTGGGTTTTTTTCCCTCCCTTCTTTCTCTCTGGGAAATATATTTTGTTTGTCATTCTGGTTGTGCTCATCCGGGATCCTGAGTACACAGGGCCTTCAACATACACTGAAAACATACACTGACTCTGATGTTATTCATACAGAGTAAACAGCATAGCCCAGAGCACACAGGGTGCTGGGCCAAGAGTTAGCCTCCAGAAATAGACCGCGAGAAGCACTCGTAGTCAGAGAGCCGGAGGGGCACTGAGCATGCCCGCTTTGACCCTGGGGGGAAGCTCAGTCCCAGGGTGCCTTGCTCCAGCGAGGGCCTCGTTTACAATGAGAATCACCAGAGCCTCAGTGCAGCCAGTACAGTCTGTGCTCCTGACTCCCTGAAGACCCTGCTGTTTACAGGTTAACCCACTGTGACAGGAGATGTGCAGGAGACGAGCACTAAAGCAACTGCTCACGACCAAATCTCTCTCTCAATTCAATTCAATTTGATTCAATTCAGTTGATTTCAAGTCAATTCAACTGAATGGTGCTTTATTGGCAGGGCAACCAGAGTAGTATTTCCAGACTATGTAAAATATGAAATATAAAAAGTTACATTTTGACTTGTTGTTTAACATATATGCATAAGAAAACATGAGAATAGTCACTATATATTATTAGTATATTAAAAACTCCCCCACTCAGTTACTCAAGCATACATAAAGTCCAAGAGTCTCTGGGCTTTTTGAACTCTATGAAACTCGTGACCTATGTGTTTGATAATCGTATTTAACCAAAATGCAGTTTTGCTGGCATGGTAAGAGCCTTGAGACTGGCTTCTTCATGGGAATATTCACTGCCACAGAGGACAGTGCCCACAGAGGACATCAGAGGTCTCATATGACATTCACACCCACATGAGGGACTCTCTTAGAGAGAGATAAATATTTATTTTTGAATTATTTTGCATTTATAGCATCTGTATTCTGTCCTCCACAGGCGTCCCATTTTGTAAAAAATGTCATCCATTTATTTAGGTGCTTTGGGAACACAAATCTATTGTCATGCAAATTAAACATATTTGAATTTGAATTTGAAAGAGAGGAGATATTGGCTAACAGGGAGAGTGGGAGGTGTGACGGAAATGTGGACCTGGCTAAGCGAGACACCATTACGGCACAACGTTCTCCCTCCAGTGCACTCAACAGCACGCGGGAGTTAGTACTCGATCTCTCTCTCTCTGGTTCTGATGTTTCAGGAGAGAGAACGGGTAGTGTTTGTGGAGTAGGCTGTCTCTTAAATGTCAAAATCCATTAGTGTTAGTTCCATGATTGAAATCATGGTTTTGTACCCATGCACACAAAAAATACACAAAAATACATGTGCTTATAGGTAATTTCAATTGACTTTTAAGATGTTTTTTTGAGGCTGCAACAAAATGGTGGGAGAGTTTTCTTCTCTCTCTCTTCAGCTTTTCAGTTTTACTCAATACATCACTTTGTTGTTTGTGAGGTCTCTCTCTCTCTCTTTCTTTCTCTCTCTCTCTCTCTCCTCTCCAAATGTTGGCCTAAGGAGGGGGGCTTGACAGTAAAGAGTGGGGGTCCCCCCTAACAGCATGTCAGATCAGGGGAGCGGTCGCCACGGTGGGCGGAGCCAGGGTGTGTAATAAGGAGCGCTATTACACAGGAGGGGCGGGGAGAACAGAGACCTTTCTGGGGAACTGGCGATGGAGCTGTCACCCACGGCAACACAAGCACTCAGAACCACACAACCAGCCCCGGGTCTGACAGAAAAGGCAATTAAAGGTTCAGCACCGGGAGCTGAGCAGAGACACTACAGGGGCTGGAGTTGGATAAGAGTTTGCTCTTCTGTCCCAGATAGAGGCCTGTTCCCTCCCCTTTCAGGTTTATATGGGCCACCAGCATGGCCATGGGGTGGGGGGAGACCGTCGGTTTTCCAAAAATATTACATGGCGAAGACAGCGAGGGACAGTGTCGGAAAGGGGCAAGAGGAGGTGCTTAATTACGCCTGTTTCCCCGGGAGACGAGGGCTGGGTGAGGCGAAAGGGCTGCTGTTACTGGCGATGCGCTTCACATTCATTCACACACACATTCATCAGCTGCTACTGCATGTACCAGGGCAGCCAGTGGCAGTGAGTCACATTCACACAGAGCGCTCGTGTGCATTGATTCGGCCGTGTGCAGGTCAGAGAGAGGGGGAGGGGTGGAGGGGGGTGGGTCCGTGAGGCCGGATCTGTGTGGGAGGATAAGCACAGGTGTGCGCAGATATAAATCCCTCCAGTACAAAGTGTTCTACTCGGAGCCCCTGGATCAATAGCACATCGCCCGCAATAATGAGGGATCACAAACAGCATTATCTCCGAGATCAGGGGTATCCTGATCCTGAGGAGGATGTCTGTGAAGTAGACTTAGGGGATCCCTTGAAAATGGCAAAGGTATTTTCGCCACTATTTCAGAATATTTGTTCATATTTTTAGTTTCATAAATTACTTTTGTTTTTCAGAATTTGTTTTTTTAGTCTTAATATGAAATAATAAGGCCCTGATATTAAAACATTTGGGAATGCCTACTGAGTATCATTCTGATTAAAAGTAATATTTCAGATGAGAATCTGTAGATAGATAACAGTGACCCCACCCACTTGAGTGTAAATGGGAACATGAGGCATTACCCAGTTAATCCCAGTTTCACATCATAGATCCCACTTCACTATTCCTATAAAGTAATTATCAAGTAAATGTCACTGAAGAATCTTTGCACTTTGATTGCCTTTCCTGTTGTATTCATGTAAATGTGTACATGTTGGCTTCTGCATATTGCAATTGTACCCTCTTGCTATCTGATGCTGTTGCAAGTACAATGTCTGAAGCTGTGTGCTGCTGTTGCCTTGGCTTGAAAATGAGATTGTTAATCTTAGACCATCTGGTCAAAGAAAGGTAAAAGGAACAAGCTAATCTATGCTGGTCCTGATGTCACGAACCTAATATGGGCTGGACCCAAATGCAACGACCAGGAGGCAGGGGGACAGAAAAGGTCATTTATTTATGTGGCTTGGGGTAGTCCCAAGCCGTACACAGATGAAACAACAATAATAGCAAGGTCAGGGATTTCTCCGGAACTTGAATCTGCTCCAAGCTGGAGCTGGACTTGAACAGCCACCGGATGTTCCAAGCCAGAACTGGACAGGACAGGAAACTGGAACGGATTACTGGAACATGGAGTTGTTCCAAACCGGAACTGGACTTGGTACAGGAGGCTGGAGTTCCAAACCGGAACTGGACCGGATCTGGACTGGATCGCCAAACGGGAACTGGATCACGGGAACATGGAGTTGTTCCAAACCGGAACTGGACTTGGTACAGGAGACTGGAGCGGTTCAAACTGGAACAGGAATACTGGAACACTGTAATGTTCCAGACCGGAACTGGACTGGAAGCAGAGGAAGGGATTATGGCTGGATACGGCTAGGTAGAGCAGTGCAGCGGAGCTCAGGTTGGCCCGGTTGGGGCAGCAGGGCCACAGTGGAAGCTGCAACCGTAACCGTAGCAATGGCGGTAGCCACGGCCGGACAGGAACCACTGTAGAATGGAAAGGCAGAACACCCAGCTGCGGGCGCAACGTCAGATGGAGGCAGAGGTACCGCAACACACACAGGGAGTGGTATACAGCTACAGACTGGCAGACACAGTAGATAGATGGTAATTTAAGACAGGCAAAGTTCAGGCAGGGAAACCGCAAACAGACAGGGCTAGTTAACAACAACAGAAGGCTGAGAGCATTAAAGCACAGAGTCAAACCAACTGAAGTCTTTAGGGCACAGGACAGGGATTCTAAGACCAGGATACAAACGGAGAACGTTAACGAACTGGCGCTGAATAGCAGCCAGCTGGAGGGTTAAATAGGGAAGTGAGATTGAAAACAATAAAGAAGGCGTGCGGAATGTAAGCGAGGGTGATTGAACAATTGACGGGTGCGGAATGCATGCAGCAATGGGGAAAGGAGATAGGTTGAAACCGGAGTGGGGAAAAAGAGTGAAACAAACGGAAGGAACACGCCCAGTCTGTAGCAACGGGGAAAACACGGACAAAGGGAATCAAACATGACACGGAGGGAAATGGTAAAAAATGGAAAATGGACAGGATGGGAACGGAACGTTACACCTGAAGGAGCATGCCATCTGCAGCCCTTTGTTCCAACAGGCTCATGAGCACCTGAGCCAACTAAACACTTTCATAACTATTACTCTTTTTATGTTTATATAGTTTTTCCCTCCCCTCCTCCTGAAGTGTCATGAGTGTGTAAGTATATTTTCCCTTCTCCTGTGGTACTATTTAGAAACCATCCACACCTGTATTAATTGGGAAGATGCCTATGCCTGTGCTAATTGGGAATTGCCCTCACTTGGGTCTTGCAGAGCCTATAAATATTTGTCCATATCATTTCCAGAAGGAGCCAGTCTTCTTGTTACCCTGCTGATGTGCTTGGTCAGTTTTCTTTTTGGCCTTTTGGGTTTTTAGACTTTCTCTGTTTTTGAGTTTGTTTTAGTTGTTTGTAGGCAAGTTGGCAATAATTCAGGTCCGCCTTCCCATTGTGGGGAGGCCTGAACTTCCCAGTATTTATTTATTTTTTGCTTTGAAGGCCTAAACATTAAACCAAGAGGAATTGCGCTAAGTTTCCTGTTTAGACCGAAACCCCTAATCAGCACCCTTTCATACTATTGGGTAGGCTTGTTGAGTAGGGGAAATTTTCTAAATATAGTGTACTTTAAACCCCTGTATGATACACTTCTGGGGTTTCGCTGAGTATATTCGGGAGCACACTTCAAGACGTACACGATCATTTTGGTTGCATAAATATGACGTGAGGCTTCGTTTTTAAGAAAAAATGAGGTGCAGCTTTATGGGGTGCCAAATGTAAAGTAAAACACAACATGTTTTTCCTGTGTTTTTTTCTCAGATTTAGCATAAATGTGGAATTTTCCTGAAGATTTATGCTAAATATTAGTTTTTTTCCAAGATTTAACTGACATGCTAAATAAACCTTTTAGTTGATAGTTTCATATTTAATTGATAAATCTCAAATAAGCATGTCCTAAATATTTAAATTAAATGTTAAATCTGAGTTTTCAAAAATAAATATTTAAAATATATATATATATTTAGCTTATAGCTTAAATCTCTGTTTCAGAAACAAATATTTAGTCAAATATAAATATTTAATTTAAATCTCAAATCTTGGTTTCAAAAATAAATATTTATTTAAAAAAATAAGATTTAGCTTAAATCTTAAATCTTACGTTTTCTAAAAGTAAAATTTAAGATTGAATTTATATATTTATTTTTTTACCACAAATCTGTGTTTATCAGTTAAATATTTAGCAAAAAATAAATGTTTATTTATATCTTAAATCTTGGGTTCTAAATTAAATATTTAGCTTATATTTTAAATCTTGGGTTTTTATTAAAACCAAGATTTAACATTTAAATAAATATTTATTTTATCACAAATCTTGGTTAAAAATTTAAATATTTAGAAATAAATAAATATTTATTTATATCTTAAATCTAGGGTTCGAAATTAAATATTTAGCTTATATCTTAAATCTTGCGTTTTTATAAAAACCAAGATTTAACATTTAAATAAATATTTATTTTATCACAAATCTTGGTTAAAAATTTAAATATTTAGTCAAAAATATATATTTATTTATATTTTAAATCTTTTGTTCCAAATTAAACATTTTGCTTATATCTTAAATCTTGCGTTTGCAAATTCAACATTTAGCTAAATCTAAATCTTTAGTTTAAATCTTTTGAAAGATATACTAATTAGCCCCCCCCCCCCCCCCCCCCCCTTGGTGACTGGTATCCAATGGAGGGAGGAGGGGAAATAGCTGGCTTTAGTGATGGGGGTAATTGAGGGTCTTCTAAGGAAGTGTGAAACTTGACGTTACATATATTAATTCCTATATTAATTCCTGTTTGACACACATTATTTACATAGCCTACACACCGATAGCATCTGTTATAATCATGTAAGATGTCCAGTGAACTAACTAGATAGCATAGGCTACGTTTTGGGCATATTGGCGTTTCCTTGACTGATTTCTTATGGTGAAGTTGAATATTGACAGCCAGCCAAGCCAAATAACAAACTGGCAGCTTGATACAATAGATGGTTAGTGAGCTAGGATCAGATAGGCTATGCAAGTGAAATAGGCTAGGCTACTCCACATCTTTGAACCTCATTTCTTACCAATAGATAATTGTATGCTGCAACTTCGTGAAACGAGTAGCCTATCTAATCTGTGGCAGATGCGAGTGGCTTCCCCTAACAAAAATGAACTATAGGCTAGTATTGCTTTAGTTATCTTCTAGAAAACGATAAGAATATTATAGTTTTTTCGCCCACTATAATAATGCTATAGTATTTCTCACTAGTACAATAGCATCACTATAGTATTTTCACCCCCTATAATAATTATTTAGTATTTATCCCTATAGGACAATAGTATAACTATAGTGTGTACGAAAAAACTACAGTAATACTATAGTATTTGTATAGTATATGCTGTCGACATACTATAGTTTTACTATAGTTCAGCCTAGGCTACTCCACATCCTTGAACCTCATTTCTTTAACTAGAGAGTTGTAGGCTGCTCCCCGAGTAGCTACCGTCTTGTAGCCTAGCTATTTAGGTCCCTAACATATGCCCTCCGTGTTTCCCTACTAAATAAAGTTAGCTATGAGGAGTTGCGTCAATGTTGAGGTGTAATTACAAATGTTTTATTATCTGTTGAGCTCGATCAAAACCCACATAGCCTGCAAGTGTATGAAATACATGATATTTCGATCAAACAATATAGGCTACTGCCCTTGAAATTGACATTTAGCCTGACGTTATCAGCCTCGGACAAAAAAGGGGTGAAGCAGCGGATATAATGAGATGTAGCCTATTAAAGCTGCTTCTTCCTCCGTTGTCCCCTGAGTGACAGCTAAACTGTCACTGGAATATCGCTGGAGTGCGTATAGGCTACTTTCTTGCGAACGACAACGACCACAGTGTAGGCCTATGTAAAGCGACAATAGAATGTTTATGACAGTTCTGTGATTTCAGTCGAGCGGCACTCTGTCCCTGGACTAAACTGGCCACTTGACGCCTCTGCCATTTCGACCAAGGATGGACACTAGGCTATAGTGACCTGCTTAGGCACACTGTGACAGTTCAAATAGGCTACACCATTTGACACACATGGACTGTAAAGTAGAGCTACACAGTTCTTCAAAGTTAAAATTATATGAATTCTCGAGCTTTTTTTTGTCTCAGCATGCATCTCTTAAAGTCCACCAGTGCCCTCTGCCCCTGTCGAGAAACTTCAGGGGAAATACGGAACAAATTGAGTCCCATATTAGTTTGACGGAGACGCAAGGTTTGCCGAATTAGCTATTCTCTGTATTTGTACGGCAATTGTAACCATGTCAATGTGTGATAACACATAAGCAGGCGAACCCCTTGCTAGCCATACACTCGCAACTATATTAACCAGTCTTGTCAGACTGCTGGCCCCCAGTTTGTCAACGTCAATTCGCTGCCTATCTCAATGAACCTTAGCTAGCCACCTAAGTGCTAACAGTAGTTTTAATGTTTCGAGTTTGTTTAAAGAATTCTGCTATTTTATGACATTACCGACAGACAGGTTAGCGAGCTAACTCACTAACCATCTATTGTATCAAGCTGCCAGTTTGTTATTTGGCTTGGCTGGCTGTCAATATTCAACTTCACCATAAGAAATCAGTCAAGGAAACGCCAATATGCCCAAAACGTAGCCTATGCTATCTAGTTAGTTCACTGGACATCTTACATGATTATAACAGATGCTATCGGTGTGTAGGCTATGTAAATAATGTGTGTCAAACAGGAATTAATATAGGAATTAATATATGTAACGTCAAGTTTCACACTTCGCTAGAAGACCCTCAATTACCCCCATCACTAAAGCCAGCTATTTCCCCTCCTCCCTCCATTGGATACCAGTCACCAAAGGGCGGGGCTAATTAGTATATCTTTCAAAAGATTTAAACTTTATATTTAGCTAAATGTTGAATTTACAAACGCAAGATTTAAGATATAAGCTAAATGTTTAATTTGGAACAAAAGATTTAAGATATAAATAAATATATATATTTTTTAAATATTTAAATTTTTAACCAAGATTTGTGATAAAATAAATATTTATTTAAATGTTAAATCTTGGTTTTTATAAAAACCCAAGATTTAAGATATAAGCTAAATATTAAATTTAGAACCCTAGATTTAAGATATAAATAAATATATATATTTTGCTAAATATTTAACTGTTAAACACAGATTTGTGGTACAAAAAATAAATATATACATTAAATCTTAAATCTTGCTTTTGGAAAACGTAAGATTTAAGATTTAAGCTAAATCTTTTTTTTTAAATAAATATTTATTTTTGAAACCAAGATTTAAGATTTAAATTAAATATTTATATTTGACTAAATATTTGTTTCTGAAACAGAGATTTAAGATATAAGCTAAATATATATATTTTTTTAATATTTATTTTTGAAAACTTTTAAAATTTAAGTTAAATATTTAGGACATGCTCATTTGAGATTTATCAATTAAATCTGAAAATATCAATTAAAAGTTTTATTTAGCATGTCAGTTAAATCTTGGAAAAAAAACTCATATTTAGCATAAATCTTCAGGAAAATGCCACATTTATGCTAAATCTGTGAAAAAAACACAGGAAAACGTGTTGTGTTTTACTTTACATTTGGCACCCCATACAGCTTTGTTGACATTTTCCTTCAAATACAACAAAAACAACATGTGACATGGCCACGCAAGGGTGGAACGTCTTGCGACACTTCCATAGTATGGCGGATATTTTTTACATGTTTTGTGATAAATGGTGCACATTAAATGGCACACTTCTGCCAGTGCACTGTATGCAGGAGACAAAGTGCATTAGATAGGGCTCTGATTCGGACACAGCCCTGGGCACCCTGATACCTGCCATTATAAAGCTGTCAGGTTGTCAGAAACTTCACTATCTGAAATATCCATCATGCCAAAAAAAGATGGTCTGGGCCAATGGAAAGCACACACTTAAACTGAAATGATATGGAACCCAGAAGTGGACTATTCCTTTAAAAAGAGCCCTCAAAAATCTGAATCGTCCTACGCTGTGGTAAACCACATCATTATTCACAGTAATCCACGCTGTGGTCTACCACCAATCCTGCTGTGCACTATTCAAAGCTGCTATGCATTCTCAGATAATTTCATTAGATGCCATTACTGTGCATGTATCTATCAGCTTGTATGTTTCCATTATACAGCGAGTCTTGTTTTCCTGGTCCAGAGATGACCCGTCTAGTTCTCTGGAACTGATGCCTAATAGACTATGATCACTGTAGCGCACAGAACCATGACTCCCATTATAACCATTAACGAGAGACCAGAGAGGTCACAGCTAGTCTGTGTGTCCGTGGCTCCCCATGCTTTTATTTCTATCCATTTCACAAAGCTTGGGACAAGATAATTCCACAGGCCAGCAATGTGCCTTCACAGTATAATCATCTGTTTGTAGAAAGAATGTCTCAGGGTTATTTTGTTTCTAATGTGGACCGTGATGTTCTAATGACTGAACATTTTTTAATCAATTTTCTGTGCCAGTGGTCAGACCCTCTGCCACAGAGGGTCAGCTAATTGGTGAAATCAGCTGATGTAGTGATTGGTTGGAATGAAAACCTGCAGACTCTCGGCACTTCCCTGGCACATGATTGGGGAACCACTGCTTTGTGCACTGGATAATTATGCGCATGCAGTCATTTGAGGTTCTTTGCAGAGGTGTAAAATCCAGGTTCAGAAAGTCCCCAGTATATTTTATTGCAATCACCTGGATTTGCTAATTAGCAGAATTCTTCAGCCAGGAGGTAGAACTAATAAGTCAGCTGGCTGAGTTCATGAGTGGAAGAAACACATGGCAGGACTTTTACTTTCTGACCCCTGGACTTTACACCTCTGGTGCTTAGTGTGAAAGCGTGCGCTCCATCTCTGCCATTTGCCCACACCAGCTGAGTAAGTAGCACACTCCTCCAGTGCAATGAGCTCAGCTGGTGGACTGCAGTGTGAAAAGAAGCAGAGGTTGGTTGTATGCTTTACAGTGGAGCTGCACGCTGGCCTCTGCTGTGCTAACCTGACTCATGGCCTTGCAGAAATAAGACAGGACAGCAACAAAAGGAAGAAAATGGTGGTATATTCCACAAAATAACAGAAACATGCATAAAAAAATCAAACGATCAACATTGTAAGTTGAAAATCAATCATCGTTAAAATGACTACCGAAAGTGCACCCTCTGCAACCGTTGCAAACAACCTGGAAGAATTATACAGACGTGTAAGGATGCTGGGAGGTGTTGTTCTGTAGGAACAAAAACTGCTGCATCACTGCCTCGTGATCTTTTTTGGAGAAAGAAAATGAAAGAGATAACCCGAGTAAGCAGACCGTGTGTTTCCTCCTAATAGCTGATCATGTTGACCTCACTGAGGAATATCTGACCACACAACTCTTCCCCTCTCCCTCCCTTAGGACCAAGCTGACTAGGGTGACCTTCCACAAAGCCATTAGAGAAATGCATTAGGGCGCCTGGCCACAGGATGTACCCCCCCCCCCCCCCCTCCTTCAAAAACCCGTTTTGTATATGTTTATATTTCTCTGATATGAGAGAAATCCCAATGTATGTGGTTGCCTGGAGAGGCCTAATTTGCCGTAGGAACCATGCATTACCAAGCAGTGTCCACTCCATGGATATTATTGATCAGTGGTCACAATCATCAGCAACTATTCCCAACTATGTAACTTCAGAAACCATGTGATTTCCAAAGTAGATACTTCTTTAGTATTTCTTTAAATATCAACTGATTATTATAAATGAGAGTGGTACACATGGAGCAGCATGTGTGGAGTATCTTTAGAGTACATTTGATGCTGGAATATTTGATATAAGACCTTCTGTGGCTGAGGAGCCCTTTATGAGAAGCAGAATTAATCCTTTGTAGCAGCCCTGGGAAAATGGGATATTATCCCATCATTAATCAAGTGTAAGCGCTAATTAATGGTGATTCTCTGGGTAATCTTGTTTTCTTATGCCGTGCGTTGAGTAAGATCAGCTGTTCGTGCCCCACGCTCTGCTTAGCAAGGCAGTCCGCCAGCCGAACAGAAAGGTAGAGAGATGAACAGGGGAGAGAACAGGAGAAGGGAAGAAAGATGGAGAAGAGGAGGATAAGGGAGTCACATTGGGGAGGAGGGGAATGAGTAATACGACTGGAGAGAGTGAAACCGGGAATGCTCATTTTTAACACATATTTATATTGCTACCACTATTGCTTACTTCTACTCTTTTGATTGCCTGAATTTGTATTATGCTTTATTTATTGTATTAGGCTGTGCTGTTTAAATTACATCATGCCAATAAAGCATTTAAATGCTAGTGAATTGGAGAGGGAGAAGGGAATGAAGGTGACAGGGCACTGAAAGAGCGGTGTAAGGAAAGAGAGGAAAGATACTGAACCAGAGCAGGTTTGACTGGCACTGGAGTGGGGAAACCCAAAAGGAAACCCCAAAATAAACACCAGGAAGGAGTTGAACAATTAGAGCTTTACTTCTCTCATTAAATAAACACAGGGGTGTTTCTAATCACTGAGCTCTGATGTGTGTTATTTATAACTCCAACCCATTGCTCTTTCCTGGCAATTATCAGCCTGAATGTATGAATATTTTAGCACCAGATCAACTGAAGCCAAGACTTCCACCCACTCTGCAGCCATAGCTATGGGGATTAGGATGCATATTTCCTTCCTGAGACTCATAGGTCCCAGCTAATGCATAACATTAATACAACACTGTTGCTAAGTGTTGCAATGTCATCGCACATGTACAGTGTCACAGAACTGCCGCCATATTATTATGGTAATAGAAGACTGCATGGAGTGGCTCTAGT